>JANRMT010062841.1:2364135-2394672 GCA_026402145.1 Polypterus bichir lapradei | reverse complement strand
GTAAATGCAGTCTAATGTCTGATTAATCCTTCAAATGTAAACACATACGTAGCGCATAGGTTGTTGTCTTACACCCCCCAAAACACGAGGCTGAGTCTCAGTACTTTAGCAAAACCAGCTTTAGTCATCTCGAAACGGGAAGAGCACGGTTATTTATTGTAGCGGGATCTACTCCTCTACTCTACAGAGACACAGCAAACGGGCAGCGTCAGGGCCTGGTTTATAACAAGGCCAGGTCTAGTTATACCGTTCCCTGCATTCATAATGTTCGCTGCATCACCCATCAGCGACAGGCATTCATAGCGTGACCGCAGTTGGCTTGTAGTTCCTTCTCTATGCGGTTGCCTCAATGACAGAGAAGCTGCCTTCCACAGATACGGCAATCAAGCTTTGTTGTGTCGTCCCGTTTGTGGTGGGGTACAGGTCCCATTTTGTGGTCCAACAAGAAGTCAGAGACCTCACAATACAGGGAAAATATAACAATCTTGTTTTCTAAATCGAACAAATACATTGTCTCCCAAGTTATAAATTGCAGCTGCAAACACCTAAGTGCATCTTTTGTTTAAGTCTCGATTAAACCTTTCAATTTGTTGATTATGTACTGAGCTTCCATTCAGCACTGACCCGGCTTCTCTGTTTTCCTGCAGATTTGGATATTCTCACCTCCATGATCAGTTTTTATTACCGTATTTACTCGTGTACCACGCGCCCTCGTGTAAGATGCGCACCCTAATTTTTAAAAAAAGAAAATCGCGAAAAAAGTTTTTCCCCGTGTACAATGCATGTTGTGATTGTATAAGAAGCGTTTAGAGAGAGAGTGAGCTTGAGTGAGTGAGCGAGCGAGCGAGAGAGAGAGTGCGAGCGTGCGAGCAAGCAAGCGTTTGAGAGAGTGAGCGAGTGCGCAAGCAAGCGAGCAAGAGAGAGAGTGCGAGTGCGCGAGCAAGTGAGCGAGAGAGCGAGCGAGCCCAAGCAGAAGTAATAAACATTAAAGAATTACATTTCCTCGTGTATGATGCGCACCTGATTTTCTAATGCTAAATTTCGGAGAAAAAAATGTGCGCATGGTACACGCGTAAATACGGTACTAAACAAATCTTTCACAGCATTTTAGAAGCATCAACATTCTGCTCTATCCGTTGTCACACACATGCGAATGAGAGGCAGCTAAAGGGCTTGAGTGAGGACAGTTCCGAGACATACCGGAATGTGGCAGAGTGCACTGACTCCTTTCCTCCCTTGCCTGCAGACCATTCACGGGAGATTCCACCTGGTCCGGGACCGAGCTAATGGAAGGAGACCTTGCCGGCTCCAGCCCATGTGATGTCACGTCCGGGCTTGCACCAATGACAGAAGACCTCCATGAGCCTGACCCCTTTGACTTCACTTCCTGTCTTCCCCTTTAAAAGCCTCCACCTTTTCCCTATTCCCTCAGTTCTGTATTGGACTCGGTTTTGAGCAGAGCAGTGCTATCATTAAAAAGATGATTTGCAGCCAGGAAAGCAAATTATACGGGTGGCTGCCCAAACCTTGCTATGTCTCATTGTGACTTTTGTGACACCGTCTACTGATCCATGAACTACTGGTTTCCATCTAATATGTTTATGGTTACCATCTATATGCCATATGAAACGGGGGCATGGAATGGAGCAAATGTGTACAGATATTCAGCCCTTTTTATTGACCTTCTTAGGCGATTTCCGTGAACTACAATATTTCTTGCACACAGTTGTCCATTGAGCATCACTTGTGATAATTGTGGATGTTCTGCGTTGTCGCTGTACAATCCAGTTCTTCATAACTAAGGAGTGTAAACTGTGTTGTTGATGTTGTACTCCCTCATTATCTTGTACAGTGTTGGTCTTGAAATGATCAAAATGGATGCTACTTCAGTCATGGTGGTCTAATCATTTATACATGCAGATCCAGGCCAAAGAGAAGCCATTGAGCAGTACTGTCTCCTTCCAGTTCATCTGTGTGGAATGCTGATGACTGTACATCTGTCCGGTTCAGCAGAGTGCAGCAGTTATCTTCTTAAAGACAGCTTTTGTCTTCTAGATGGCCTCTGGCCGTTATAAATACTGGCGCATGCTGCACGTTCAGGAAGCTATTTGTGGCAGTTGTCAGGTATGGGTAGCTACCATCTGAGCTATTTGAATATGCTAAATATGGACTGTGTCCATTTCTTAGACTATCTGTGAGTGGTGCTCCTGTCTGAACGAACTGTCCTTGCTTCAGCTGAATGTATGTGGAATGGTTCTTTTTCAATTCTTGTCATAGTTGCAAATGAGAGAAGACTTGGCGATGAAAATTAGAACAGGTTAAAGTTGTGGAAAGGATCTCATGATGACTGCACATTGCTGTTTTATCCCACAATCATATTGTAACTTTGAATTTATGGCCTATGAGATACACAGCACTTTACACACACTTGTTTGGTGTGTTCTGACTCTTCTTTACATCCGTTTTCCACACATACAGTGTCTCACCAGTCTGGACTAATATCGACTTGTCTTCATTATCTTTCCTCTAAATGAGTCACAATCATTCCCAGTTTTATATGTTTAAAAAGAAACCTGCAGCTCTGACTTCATCATGAACTCTGTTCTCAGTCTTAACTTTATTATCTCAAAAGGTCCGTTGAGTGAGAGACAAATGCTGTTAATTAACAAGATTTCTTAAATGTAACATGTGGTGAATCTCTGGTAAAAAGCGGGCCTTGTGGTCCGTGAAAGGACATTTTCAGTCACGTCTCAAACCACAACAGAGAAAGTGAAAGTGTTAATGTAGACATTCGCTCCTTTAAGTCCCTGGAGGTTTCAAGTTCCGATTCCTCCATACCCACAAGCTCTATATGACACATGTTGTGAGCGATCTGCGATCAGATCTGGAGGACACCCACAAAGATGTGATTATGGATTATAGATGACAATTTGGCCACTGACGTCATTCCAGAGTTTCACTCTCCCGTACTGACCTCAGAGGCCTGGTGGTCTGCTCCTTGCTCTTCTGTGTAGTCGGCTCACCCTGAGGCAGACTGCAGCGTCTGTAGCTTACACAGGAGAAGTGCTTGTTAATGGGATTAAAGTTATATCTTTGTTTGATTCCACAAGTAACATTTCCATTGTTGCTCGTCATTTGGTGTTACCGCAACAGTGGCTCAAGAATAAGACCCGCATTACGTGTGTCCACACACGGGGATGTCCGATATTATAGATCCGCCAACTGCTACATATGTCAGGACGACGTAGTGAAAAGGTTGACGGTGATGGTGATGCATAATCCTCCATTCCCATTGATACTAGGCAGAGATTGGTCTGACAATAACACAGTCGCTTCTTCCCCCGATCGCTAGGTCTAGTCACAGACGCTGAATCAGCGCCCTCAACTCCCTCCACGCCGTGTATACAGCCAGCTTGGGAGAGGAGCTCGGACTCTGGTAATGAGGAGGAAACACCCGGGATGTCGCAGCCATAGAACTCATCAGCAAGCACTGAGTCGACTCGGGATGAAACCCCACCCCTTGAGGTCAAATCCGATCCTCTCACACACCTGCAGTTTCAATTCAGGCAGACCCTGGCATCATTTAAAAGGGAGCAGTGGAATGACGACTCCCTTAATTTTGCAAAGAATGCAGTCGTTCTGATAGACGGCCAACGCACCTAACATCCGATGCCACAGGGTCCTCACTTTGTGTTAAATAATGACCTGTTGTACCGGGTGGCAGAACATGAGGGAAAGATGAGGTCACTGTTGTTAGTACCACGGACTTACAGGCGACAAGTCTATGAACTAGCACATACCCATCTCCTGCGAGCCCATTTGCACCCTGAAAAATAAACTCGAGCAAATTAAGCTCCGATTCTTTTGGCCACTTTTGCACATCCTGTCCAGAGTGTCATTTGAGGCAGATTCCAAGGAGGGACCGTGCTCCTCTAGTGCCCTGGCCCCTAATAGATATCCCTTTCGAGCATATTGGGGTCGGCCTGGTGGGACTCCTAGAACCCTCAGCCACAGGTCATAGGTATATAATGGTCCTGGTAGATTATGCTACCCGGTTTCCAGAAGCTGTTCTGCTGCGCTCAGCTACTTCAAAAGCTATCGTATGGGAATTAGTAGGGGTCTTTGCGTGAGACGGCATCCCTAAAGAAATCCTGACGGATCAAGGGACACCTTTCACCTCGCAGACATTCAGGGAGACTGCTAAGCTACTTCAAATAAAGCATTTAAAGACCTCGGTATATCATCCTTAATCAGACGGTCTTGTAGAGAGGTTCAATCCAACTCTCAAACAGATGTTGCGTAAGATAGTCAACGAGGACAGAAGGAACTGGGATCAGCTCCTCCCCCTCATCCTTTTTGCATATTGGGAAGTTCCACAGGTCTCCACGGGGTTCTCACCTTTTGAATTGCTATATGGACGACAACCCCGGGGCATATTAGACATTTTTAAAGAAGGCTGGGAGGAAGAGGCCCTCCCTTCAACAAATATACTGGAATATATCACACAGTTACGCGATAGATTTGAGAAGATTAGACCCATATTGAAAACGCACATGGAAAAGGTGCAAGCAGCCCAGGTCCGATGCAATAACCATGGTACGTCTCTTTGGGAGTTCCACCCGGGAGATCGAGTCATGGTTTTAGTTCCTACCTCACATTCCAAATTACTGGCTCATTGGCAGGGTCCCTATGAAATTAAGGAGAGGAAGGGGGTGGTTGATTATTTGGTGAAACAACCAAATCGTCGACCCAGCAAGCGGATTTATCATATCAATTTTCTGAAACAGTGGAAGCCATCCTCTCCACTCTCTCTTCGTTCATCAATTACACCTTAATTTTAGAGATAATCTGACTCGCCAACAACGACAGGAGCTCAGAGCAGTTATCCTGTCTGTCCATGAGATAATCAGTGAAAATTCAGGACGGACCTCCCTGGTTGCGCATGACATTGTGACGAAACCTGGGGTTATAGTCCGAAAACGCCCGTAAAGAATTCCCGAGGCAAAAAAGGCTGAAGTGGAGCTGGAGATCAGACGAATGCTGGAACAAGGTGTGATTGAGGAAAGTTATAGTCCCTGGTCCAGTCCTATCGTTATGGTCAGTAAGCCCGATGGAAGTTGGAGGTTCTGCAATGACTTCCGTCGGCCTATCTGCCTATCTAATACCGTGAGTGGACGACCTCCTTGAGCGGCTAGGAAACGCCAAATTCTTGACTACTTTAGATATGACTAAGGGGTACTGGCAGTTTCCGTTAATGGACTCCGCTAAGGAAAAGACAGTGTTTAGCACCCCTAGCAGGCACTGGCAGCATCGTATTCTCCCATTTGGATTATATGGGGCTCCGTCCTCATACTTCATATAGTGCTGCCTACTTGGATGACATTGTCACCTATTCCAACACCTGGGAGGAACACATGCAGCAGGTTGGAGCTGTATTGCGGTCACTGGCCAAAGTTGGGCTTCATATTAACCTGAAAAAATGTTACTTTGGGTTGGTAGAAGCCAAATAATTAGGCTACCTAGTGGGCTGGGGTATGGTGAAACCACAGTATTCTAAAATAGATGCCATTTTAAATTGGCTCTGTCTGATAAACAAGGGGCAGGTTCAGACCTTTCTCAGCTTAGTGGGTTACTATCGCCGGTTTGTACCCCGGTTTTTCCGAGAGAGCAACGCCCTTGACAAACCTTACAAAGAAGGGGAGACCTAATCACGTGGTATGGGATGAAACATCAGAGGCTGCTTTCAGTGACCTGAAAATGGCCCTCATGTCAGCTGCTATATTGAAGGTACCTGACTTTTTTATGCCTTTCATTCTCCAGACGGACGCTTTGGACACAGGTCTTGGAGCCGTGGTCAGCCAAAGTGTCGATGGAGTTGAACACGCCATTATGTACCTGAGCCGGAAACTGTTGGATCATGAAACTTGGAATGTAGCAGTGGAGCCGGAAGCTTTGGCTATTAAATGGGTCATTACTCACCTGAGATATTACCTCTTGGGGCGTGAATTCACTCTTGTGACGGACCGTGCCCCATTACAGTGGATATGCCGTGCACAAGGAGTCCAATCCACGCGTCACAAGGTGGTTTTTGTATCTGCAGCCATATAAGTATTTGGCTGTTTATCGCTGTGGTGTACTGCAAGCCAATGGTGATGCCCTTTCTCGGTGACTTCTTGGACCGGTATGCCCGATCCAACAGGTCTGGGCTGGGGGGTGGCATGTCACACACATGCAAGTAGGGGGACGTTGTGTGGACCAAGCAAAGGTAATTCCATTAAGCAGTCAGGGACAGTTTCAGTTAAAGAATGTGGACAATTCAAAATATGGCTTATGTGTGTGTGTGTGTGCTGGACTCATTAATCCACTTGGGTTGGTCCTTTTCCATTAAATGGAATCACTTTGGTCACAGTAAGCAGTAAAGTGACCCATTAAAATAAATCAGTACCAACTGGACCAGCGGCATCAATAGCAGGAATTCTGACCTCTGGTTTGCAACTTTCAAACATCAGAACATTAGAACAGTTGTGACAAAAACTGTCCATTCAGCCTAAAAGAGCTGGCCAATCATGTTCACCAAATAAACATCAAGTTGAAATCTGAAGGCCCCTAAAGTCCTTCTCTCCACCACAATTCTTGGTCTCTTATTCCATGTGTATGTGGTTTTCCGCGTGAAGACAAACTTTGCAACATTTGAGAGGAATGCACCCTTGATAAGTCCCATAGTGTGTTCCTGTATTCTTCTGGAAGAATTTCCTTTAAAATAAACCCATTGGACTTATTCATTCCATATTGTTTCAATGATGTCCCAGTGTGTATATCACTTAAGCATAACCTTCTTAGACTTGTACTCCACACATCACGGTGCTATATAACCAGACATCCTACTAGCCTTCTTCATCACTACTGAACACCGTGTGTGTGTGTGTGTGTGTGTGTGTTATACCGTGACTCTCAGGTCCTTCTCATAAGGTGTACTGTCAAATCCCAGAAACCCTCATTTTCTATTCATATCTAACACTAGCTGTCCCATCAAACATTACTCCTTAACAACCTATAGATGATAATGTCTGCTGAACAAACAGGTACTGCTAGCTAAGCGGATGAAAGGTACACTCCAACACGTGGCAAGAGGTACAGCTACTCGAACAGAAGCTGGCGCACGAGTGAGGATGCCCCCCCCCCACCAACTCCTTACTCCTGAGGTCCCACCTCCCCCTCCCCTCTGCCCGCAGCCACTGTCTCAGGTTTGGGTAAATAAATCGCTGCTGCAAGCAAACTATGATACTTAGCACAATGAGAGAAGTCACAATATCAACTGGAATGTTCAAGCAGATTAAAATAAAAACCCCAATCTAAATCCGTTAAGTTGTTCTCTCGTGAAAGCGGACAAACAGACGGACAGACAGACATTGAATTTTATATATAGGGATGTCCAGTATACTTTCTATATGTCCCACTTTATATTTCCTTCTGTTAAACTTCCTCCGCCGCCAGTGTGCCCAAGCCTGCATGCTGTCCATGTTTCTCTGGAACACATCAGCCAACTCTCCATTATCTGCCCTCCCAGCTAGTTTGGTATCCTCATCAAACGTAACCAGCTTCTCGACTTCTCTATTCCTGTCCAGATCATTTACGGAAATTAAAAAGAGCAGCGACTCCAACACTAACCCCTCATGGGCACAACTTTCTACTACATCTCATTCTGACAAGGCTGGTCTCCCCAAAACCCATTAGTTTTCTGTGTTTGGCCGCACTTTGTAGACACCTGCACATCTTGAGGTCCCCCGTGTTTCAGTTTGATCACACCGTTCATGTGGGACCTTCTCGAAAGCCTTCTGAACACCCAGATCAGTAATCTCATGTGCAGCCTCTCTGATCGTCTACTTTAGTGTCTTCCTCATAAAATGTCAGCATATTAGTGAATCTCAAGCTGCCTGTCTGAACCCGTGTGGACTGCTCACTAACACACAAGTTCTTGACATGTGCTGCTCAGTATGTAGGACTTTTGTCATTTCTTCACATTTCTTCTTTGCTCTTTCACTCTCTGTAGACTTTAGTTCTCCTTTACTGTTTGTAAGACACTCCACCTGCCGCTCTTCTGCAACTTCATCATTGAAAGAAGCTCTTTGGCTCGTCTCTTATTTTCTCCCTTAATATTTCTCTCTAATTGCCTGCTTTTCGTTCTCCAAATGTCCTTCTGAACCGTTGACCTTCTGCTCCGAGTCCTATGGGTCACTTGCTGGAATTCTTTGTCTTCTGTGCTTTGGACCCTCTGTTTTCAGTTCCTTCTCTGTCCATCATGAAGTTACCTGACTGATTTTTACTTCTTCTATGTTCGTGCCTGATATTTTAAACACTTCTCAACCTGCTCCACTGGTCCTCATTTGTCCCCACACTTAAAAGCTCATTCTTTTCTTTTCTTTTCTTTTCTTTTCTTTTCTTTTTTTTTTTTTATTTTTAGTGATATCTCTATCTTTTAACCCTTAAGCGCCACTGCATTGGAGCTTGTTTTGCTTTGGACGTACTCTGTCTCTGGGTATGTCAGAGGACTGGGACTGTGTGAAGTGGGTTTTAGCCTCACTTGGGGAGGCAAAAAGGGAGGGTGGGGGGTTAAGGGAGGGAGAGAAAGAGAGCAGGCCTGATCTATACCTAATCTATCCTCTCAGTCTTTATAATTATAATAAGACTATAAAATGACATCAAAAACTCAGAATCAGTGTCTCCATGATGGGACAGTTAACTTTGTAAGCTGGAATGTTAAAGGCCTGAATCACGAATTAAAGAGAAAGAAAGTACTCTCTCACCTAACAGGTCTAAATGCTAAAATAGTATTTTTACAGGAAACTCACTTAATAAGCAAGGATCAGTTCCAGCTGCAAAAAGACTGGACTGGCCAAATGTTCCATTCTAGCTTTACGAAGAAAACTAGAGGTGTGGGAATTCTCATACATAGAACTGTTCCATTTGTAGCATCAGATGTAGTATTGGATCCTGAAGGGAGATATGTAATGGTTATGGGAGACTTATCTAACTGTAAAATGATCTTGATAAATGTTTATGCACCTAATGTTGATGATAAGGAATTTATACAAAATTTGTTGGCATCCATTCCCAATCTGAACACTCATAAAGTTATAATGGCTGGGGATTTTAATTGTGTTATGAATCCACTTTTAGATAAGACTTCCTCCACAGGGGGAACGGCATCTAACACTGCAAAAATAATTACAAAGTTTATAACTGATCACAACTTATCAGACCCCTGGAGGTTTTTAAACCCAAATTCAAGAACATATTCTTTCTACTCACCAGTACATCATTGTTACTCAAGGATCGATTACTTCTTTATAGACAATAACTTCTTGCCTAAGATTAAATCTTGCAAATACGATGCTATTGTTATTTCTGACCATGCACCTATGATCTTGGAGCTAAAATTACTAAGCCCCATGCACTCACCCCGCAGATGGCGCCTCAACCCGCTTCTATTAGCTGATGAGAATTGTACTGAATTTATATCCAAACAAATCAAATTCTTTCTAGAGACAAATACATCCCCCGAGATCTCTGCAGAGATACTCTGGGAAACTCTTAAGGCCTTCTTAAGAGGACAGATTATCTCATATCTTTCCCACAGAAATAAATCCGAGGCCAAGAAAGTAGCAGATATAAAAAGCGAAATTACTAAAATAGATGAAGAACATGCCAGACTACCAAGCGAGACTCTACATAGGAGAAGGCAGGCTCTACATTCGGAATTAAACCTCTTGACAACTAAAGAAACTGAACAACTAATTTACAAATCCAGACATCATTACTATGAACATGGGGAGAAAGCTAATAAGCTTTTAGCTCAACAAATTCACAAGCAAGAAGTGCGCAACGCAATCTCGGTAATAACTAGTACGAACGGAGATAAAATCGTCGAACACCAAAATATAATGCACACTTTCAGAGACTACTATAAATCCCTATATACTACTGAGTTTAAGGAAGACAATACACAATCTAATGCATTTCTGGATACATTACAGATACCACAAATAGACGCTTTTACTGCGGAGGAACTTGATAAACCTCTGATGTTATCAGAATTACTAGATGCTATAAAATCACTCCAAGGCGGGAAAGCAGCAGGCCCTGATGGTTACCCTGCAGAATTTTACAAGAAATTCTCCGCTCAGCTAGCCCCCCTCTTATTAGCAACATTTACAGAAGCCAGAGATAACCAATCTCTTCCACAAACCTTTCGCCAAGCACTAATCACTGTCTTTCCAAAACAAAATAAGGACTTATTACAATGTGCATCATACAGACCAATTTCACTTCTGAATAACGACGTTAAAATACTCTCTAAAATCTTAGCCAGAAGGGTGGAGAAAGTGCTCCCCTCGGTAATATCACAAGACCAAACTGGATTTATTAGGGGCCGGCACTTATCTTCCAATCTTCGACGCCTGTTTAATGTAATATACTCACCAACTAAATCAAACACCCCAGAAATATTATTATCATTAGATGCAGAAAAAGCATTCGATATGATTGAATGGAAATACCTTTTTACTATATTGGAGAAGTTTGGGTTTGGCCCAAACATCTGTGCATGGATTAAATTACTGTATACTAACCCAGAAGCTTCAGTTTGCATCAACAACATTTGCTCAGACTACTTTAAACTAGAACGTGGCGCTAGACAAGGATGCCCCTTGTCACCGCTGCTGTTTGCGATTGCCATTGAACCACTGGCAATACATTGTCGAAATACTGATCAGATAAAGGGGATTAGCAGAGAAGGACTGGAACAGAAAATCTCATTATATGCAGATGACATGGTACTGTATATATCAGACCCAGAAAATTCTGTGCCTGCAGTCTTAGCAGCACTCACAGAATTTCAAAAGATCTCTGGTCTCAGAATTAATCTGAATAAAAGTGTACTCTTTCCAGTGAACTTTCAAGCATATAATATTAGATTATATACCCTACCTTTTATCATTGCAGAACAGTTTAAATACCTAGGGGTAAACATCACAAGTAAACATAAAGCTCTATATCAACAAAATTTCGCCGTTTGCATGGAAAAAATTAAACAAGACTTGCATAGATGGTCAACCCTTCATCTCACACTAGCTGGAAGAATTAACACTGTTAAGATGAATATTCTTCCTAAGCTCCTTTTTTTATTTCAAAACATCCCAATATACATTAATAAATCATTTTTTAGGCAATTAGATTCGACAATAACCTCATTTATTTGGAATTCAAAACATCCACGCATCAAAAGAGCGACCTTACAAAGACAAAAGGCAGAAGGCGGCATGGCTCTACCTAACTTCCAGTTTTATTACTGGGCAGCAAATATACATGCGATAAGAACCTGGACACAAATAGAAGAACATACACAGGCTTGGTCCGCAATAGAATTAAATTCCTGCAGTACTTCTTTGTATTCCTTGCTCTGTGCTCCAATAAACACACGTTATCGGCAATACACTAATAACCCAATTGTGCTCCACTCACTTAGAATCTGGAACCAATGTAGAAAGCATTTTAAGACGGAGAAGCTTCTATCTGTGGCACCTCTGCAAGAGAACCACCTCTTTCAACCCTCACAAACATATGCAGTTTTTAATATCTGGAAAAAATTTGGAATTAACTTGCTTAGAGATCTTTATATAGACAACGTCTTCGCATCCTATGAGCAATTACATTCCAAATTTAACATTCCAGCTACATATTTCTTTCACTATCTTCAAATCAGAAACTTTGTTAAACAAAACCTTCCAGATTTTCCTCATCTTGCACCCTCATCCATGCTGGAAAAAATATTGCTCAATCTCAAGGATTTAGACTCCATCTCTACAATATATAAAATCATTTTATAATCCCTCCCTTTTAAAGATCCAAGAGGACACTGGGAAAAAGATCTTTCAATTAATATATCAGAAAAGGAGTGGAAAGTAGCAATGCAGAGAATTCACTCGAGCTCCATATGCGCAAAGCATACAATTATACAACTCAAAATTATATATCGAGCACATCTGTCTCGACTAAAACTCTCCAAAATGTTCCCAGGGCATGATCCAACCTGCGAACGTTGTAACCAAGTCCCAGCCTCACTAGGTCACATGTTCTGGTCCTGCACCAAATTAACATTATTCTGGACAAACATTTTTAATTACCTTTCAGATAGCCTTGGACTCACAATCCCTCCAAACCCATTAACAGCTGTGTTTGGTGTTCTTCCAGATGGGTTTAAAGCGGAGGAAGACAAACAAATTGTGATTGCATTCACTACACTTTTGGCACGTAGACTTATTCTCATAAACTGGAAGAACCCAAACTCTCCTCTTTTAAGTCAGTGGGAAACCGATGTGTTATATTATTTGAAGTTGGAAAAAATCAAATACTCAGTTAGAGGATCCGTACAGACTTTTTTCAAAACATGGCAGGATCTAATTGTGAATTTCCCCTTGGGATTAATAAAGTATCTATCTATCTATCTATTTTAAAATAAGTTCAAAAGGCACAGAGAATTTATTAACTTAGGTATGTCTCCAAGCCTTAAATTTAACGCCGTTTGGCTTGCTCTCTCTCTCAGGGGTGGGGATCGATTTGTTCTTAATTTTTCTCTTTGTAAAAACTTGATTGCTTTGTATGGATTGTAATAAAATTAATAAAAAAAATAAATAAATAAAAAAATAAAAGCTCATCCCAGTTCATCCTTTGGGGACTTCGCCCTGTCTGATCACAATGCGCCCTAATCAAATGAAACTTGTCGCCCCTGTTTTAGTTGACTCCCCTGTGTCTCCAAATCACTTGACACAAATTAGGATGAGGAAGCTCTGGCTGAACAGCAGCCCACCACACGGCCCACACCAAAAAGTGAAGGACGTCTGACAAGCCGGCAGCAGCAGCAGCCCCTGTGAAGGATGTAAGCCTCCAAACAGTGCAACTCTTTTAACATTTGTGCTTGGACAAAAAGTGGCAGAGATGCAGAACGTTCAGGACCTCAAGGCACACCATGACTAAAGTCTTTAAAGGCACTCGGCACTTTCTGATCTGCTCATTCTGCTTGGGCTCACCAGCTGAAGTCTTCAAGTTTGACTGCTCAGCCCGGCCACCTCAGAGGAACTAAAGACTCGCTGTTGTGAAGGCCAGGAAATCAACTGTAAGTGTGCAGCACCACTGAACCCAGTGTGCCAACAACATGTGCAAGTGGGTATGCTGGGTATGGAGGGGGTGGCACTTAACGTTACATTGTGTGCTTCAGCTGCTGCATAATCTTTGGTGAGGTGACATTTGAATGGCACTGTTCAGATAGAGAGTGAATGAAGCTGATCTTACAAAGTGTCGTCTTTTTGACAGTTGCAATTCTTCTCTTTCCTGGTACAGGTTGTGAAGCTCCAGTTTTCAGTCTGCTGAACCTCAGAGGTATTAAAAGGTGAGTTGGTGTTCCTCATGATTTGCTAATCCTTAGGATTTTATCTGTCCTCGTCACATTCTGGTCTGATATGACAGTGTGTGTGCGTGTGAGACAAGTGTAGGGCCCACCTTCATTTGCCTGTCTCTGTCTCTCCATTTTCTCTTTGCTCTTGTCGCTGTTTCCTGGCCTTCCTTTCTCTGTTTCTCTCGCTCCTTTCTCTTTATTTGCTCTTATTTCACTTTCTCCTATTATTAAGGGTCAGCATTGTGTGGATAATCAGTAGTTCTTTAAATGAGAGACCAGTGAGCCCAAAAGACATAATGGAAACAGAAAAAGTGATTAAGTAAGTGAAAAACAAGGGGAAATATCTGAGATGCAAATATCATGTGCCTTTAAACCAACCTGAGGGGGCTCAAAAAGATGGCTGCTCTGCTTCGTAGGCGTTTGGCTTCCAAACACGGACATGAGCTGGCTGGGAATGTCGGGATTGTTGTGATGGTCCCCTCCAGGTTCAGGGGGGTGTGGCGTGGGCCCCCAACACTTCCAAATGGCTCTCCTTCACTTTGAATCAGCTTTAGCTAATATCTTTATATAGAGAGAGTCGATATAAATGTGTGTGTCAATTTTTAAATCCACTTTATATACATACAATGTAAATACTACTCTGTTGTTTCCAATGACACTAAATTGCTATTTGACATGCAAGAACTGCGCAAATTCCATCATAGACAAGTGCATCAGTTAAAAGGAGTTAACATCAAAACCTGCTATCTCAAGACTGCTTTGGAAGTTGCCTGAAGACCTTCTTTAATATACGTGATGGCCACACATCCAGTCTGTCACTGTTGCTGTACTTTAAGTTGAATTTTTTTCAGTCATACTGCCCATTACATGTTTCTAAATGCCACATTATTTGGAGCCCAAGCCATGGCACATCCTATCGTGTTCTAGCAGGTGATAGCTCCGGCTATTACGTCTTCCTAACCCTTCTCACTGTTTGGGTGACAACTGAGATCTCGTCTCCTGCCATCTTCATATTCTGCCATGTCGTACTCTGAGAACATTCAGGAACTTTGGGGGCTCTGACTTTGCGAGGTGTTCTCCACTGGTCTGTCTGTGATGCTCAATCCATCAGTTGTTGAAACTGTAGACACTCCATTTAAGGGACAGCTTTTCTTGGATACATTTTACCTGGCTGTCCATTTAACTCGCTTCTCCAGTGGGTCATCAGCAGCTGAGCTCACCACCATACTGGGCCTGAGGGCTTCAATTCCAAAGTCATAAGATGACAACTTCCTGTGCCTGCGTTTGTAGGCAGAAATGTAAAGAGTTGTTTGACACGATCGATCTTTTACTGGATTTAAACAATTTAAAGGAGTTCTTAGCTTTCATGGTTAAACATAGGAAGTAAAAGTTTTTTTTTACAAAATTGTGACATTGGGGTCTACCACCTCTAATGAAATCATCCATCCATTATCCAACCCGCCATACAATCCTATTATATTTTTAAATCTTCTTTACTGGAATTATCTGTGGTCTTTTATTTCAAAGTTCAGGTTTTATTTTACTGTAACTCTTTGACTTCCTCTCGTCATTTGGCTTGGATTTTATGGTGCTTATGCAGTACATAACAGATTGTGAATGTGTTTCCTTCTGCAGATACTGCGCTGGGAAATAAAAATAAAAATGAATCAAGCTAAAGGCAGTCAAGGTAGGTCTCCAAAGTTCATCCACAGGTGTTGTGATGTGAGATTTTGCATATAACTTGATAAAATATTTTGTATGTCTTTATTTGTAAGTTAGGCAAAGCAATGGAATATTAGTGTTACATTATTGATAATAACAGCAGTGGTTTGATGGTTTAAGAACCCCAGGACTGTGTCTCTTTGAATTTTACGACAGAATTTGGGGGATGTGCCTTAAACCAGTTTGGCAAGTGTTTCTCTGCTAAAGTCTTTCAACCCCCATAGGACAACCAGGCTGCCTAACTGCCAAGCTTTACCTTAACATATGGTCTTGTGGGGTGGCAAGTGTTAAGATGTTCTATCCCCCCATTGTTCTGAAGTATGACCGTTAAGAATTGGTTTGTATCAGAAGCCTGTAAGTACCATGATGTTCTATTGGCTCTAGGGGTTGGACAGAACATCTATAAATTTGCTCACTCCCTTACACTCTCTCTCTCTTACCAAACTGATGACCATCACACACACCATGAATTGAAAAGGACAACACAATGGAGAGCACAGCTCGGCAGCCATATTGAGACAGGCATGCGGCCTGTTCTGAAGAAAGCTGACCACAAATGATGCCTTAACTAAAGACATTTTTAAGTAACTAACAAGTCTGTGTGCCGCCTGAAACTACACATCACAATTTAATCAGGTTGTATGGTTGCCAATATTCAAGTGTACTTTGCATACTGTTATTATTTATGAATATTATCAATAATACATTGCTTAAATTGTAATTTAACTCCTGCTTGTCTTTTACTACACCTAATTGCCTGAGGTTATAGATGTAGGAGGGATGGTGGGGAGAATTTATCCTTATATATAATTTGATACTATCCGTATGTATGGTATTCACATCAATACCTCGACTCCATACAAGTTAGAACCATGCAATGGGACTCTGCCTCTGTAGTTAGAACATAACGTGGCAAACACGGACGCAGTATTGCCTGATTGGCTAAGAATGTTTGAATGCTTCAGTGACGCCGGTGGATGGCCAAGTATAGTAAGTCAGTGTTGGTTCGAGCAGATAACTGTGAGTTTGGTTGGTTTTTGGAATGTTGGTTTGGTGGGGTGTACTTTCCAGGACTAATATCATCGACTGACTTAAACCCTTCGACAGCTCTGGAACCGTAAGTAATTTAGAACGTATCACCATTTGCTTGGTATGTCGAAATCTATCTTTGGGCAGTTCGGTTTTGGCATCCGTCCTTCTGACATCTATTGGCAAACTGAGTAATGACGGCTGGGTATTAACGACGGTCATTGTTTAAATTTTAGCTCAGATCTAAAATGACCACGCCAACGTAATTATTACTCCAACTCTGATTAGAGTTGTAAAATACGGTTTGTTTTCAAAATTTGTTTCCCAGAACAAAATCAAAT
This sequence comes from Polypterus bichir lapradei, assembly GCA_026402145.1. Taxonomy (NCBI): domain Eukaryota; kingdom Metazoa; phylum Chordata; class Cladistia; order Polypteriformes; family Polypteridae; genus Polypterus; species Polypterus bichir. Next base: position 2,378,130 of record JANRMT010062841.1, on the reverse strand, counting down.
GAGGTGCGCCAAAGAGTTGAGTTCACATCTTGCAACCCCGTTTAAACAGTAAGCTCATCATTACATCGTCCGAAAAGGTCTATTTTAAGCACAAATCACTGCCATGATAACAACATCATTTCAAGGGCTTAAAAAAACAAATAATTCTTTGCAGAGAAAGTATGGATTTCACAAACGTAGAATTTGTAGCCCAGTTCGATTGGCTCCCAGTCGCTAGTATACCTTATAAACAGTGATAAGTCTGTGAGGTTTGAGGCATTTTGACAAAGTCTACATATTAATAATACAAAAGGGGAGAGCAGAGCAAAATATTACTCTACCAAGACAAAACAACAGCCATCCATCTTTGCAACTGTTATTGTCTTCCTCCTGTAGCTGAAGCTGTTTGTCTCCAGACGAGTGCATTCACTGGTATGTCACTGCAGAGAGGCGGCCATTTCACATGACGTTCTTCAGTCCAAAGAGACGCACACCATCCTGAGTTCAGGACTAACTGACAAACATGGCCGCATGAAGGGCAGTCGTCAGCATTGTTAGTGTGCTTTAGCTTCTAGAACTTACTAGTCTGGGTAAGGCTGAGCCCATGCAGGAGTGACACACTAACTTCTAGCTTGGAGTCTTTAGAAAAATCCATTAGCGTGAGGAACTTCTAACTGGGTCAGTGACGCTGAGAACACAAAAGTCTGGAGGCTCCTTCAAATGTACCCTTTAAAAGTTTCACACTTCTTCTGGAAATGCTGTTGTCTTTTTGATGAAATCAGCTGCATGGACCTTTGGTCTGTTAATACCACACACTTGAGAGGTGAAGGGGAGAGTTCATTATTAGCATCAGGAAGAAGCAAAATCTGGAGAATGGCCATTTAGTCCAAGCCATTTTAGCTTACAATTTTTGTCTAAAGATTTGGACAGAGAATCTTCACAGATTGAATTACTCGTGTAAATGAGTCCTGTCTGTCATTTCTTTGAACTAACGCTGTGATGTGTGGGTCACAGACTTGCGCAAAAGAGAAGTTGAGTTCAGGTTTCCAAACGAGAAAGTCAGCTTTATTGTAGTAAAGACATTAACATTCTCAAAGCCTTCATTCAAACGGAAGCTGTCACTTATACACATGCTGCATACAAGCAGTGGCGATGACTTTGTCCTTCATTCGGTACCTTCTCAGTTTAAAATAACAGACACGAAGACAGAAAGTGAGCGCACAGCCAGGACAGCGGCCACTTTTAAATATCCCTCTCATCCACCAACGGGTGACAGACACGTTACACGGTGAGCCTGCGAACTTGTAGTTAAACCGGCAGCGGACTGCCAGTCCCTGTCTGCGTTAGCAGAGTTTCAGTGCACAGCACAGTTAGTTGTAGGGTTGTTGGGGGTCTCAAAAATCTCACAATACACACATATGCTCACATGTTGGCTCACAAAAAGGATCTAAAAATTCTGACAGCATTTCTCAAAAAAAAAATAACTCTAAAGAATTTTAGTTTCTGGGTGACCTCAGGCTGCTGGCCACCTACGTATGTGTAAATGGTGGTGATGCTAAACTGGCCTGTGAGCAAACCTTTACCATCCAGCAGCATCGGACTGTCTGATTTCCTTATATGCCATCTTTGAATGACACACTGTAAGTGATAGATTTGATATAAATGACATCCACTTGAACCTTCTAGCAGGATCAAAGATTCCTGTCCTGGCATTTCATACACCGTTGGAGATGTTCCTGTCTAGGAGGATGTGTAATATGTCTGAGGACATTTTATTAACACAGCATCTGCAAATCTGAACACAAACTACATACTGCAAGGCAGGTAAAATCTGTGACGTAATGGATCTTCTACCCTGACTACAACACTCGAAGTCTGTGGACTTCGGTCAGGTCCCCCTAAAATGTGCCAACCAATTGAACTTGCATGTGGAGAATTTGTGGGGGATTCATGGAGGTTTACAAGGCTTGGCTTGCATCAGTTTCCACGCACTCTGGCCGGCTTCACTTAGATGGGCCATTCAGACTTCAGTCACAGCTAAAGCAACACCAGGCCCACTGTGAACCTGACCTCTATTGGCTCATGAGACTCCATAATGGTGGCTGTCCTCCCATCACCCACTGCTGAGCTGAATACAGTTGGGTCTGTTTAACAGCAAATGCAGACAAAGCAATCTCTGGGCCAAACCAGGGGTCCAGGCCAATACTGAGAATTGACCAATTATGTCTAATTTTTTTTTTCTTCTTCTGGTTTGGTTCTGTCAACTGGAAGACAATTTTCTGTCTCGGGTATCGTCAGATTCAAATGCAATCAAAGAGGACACTGGCACCCTAGTGGAGAGCGGAGAGCTAGGCCTCAAAAGCAAATAGGCTTCTATAGTCAAAACAAATAAAAAGTGTTTCTTTGTCACCCTCATAGTCTGTTAAGATTGCTCTTTGGGAATTAAGGCTCTAAAAAGTGTTGCATGCCAAGATGACGAACATTCACTCCTTACTCAAATACTTCCAGTCCATTAAGGTTACACATGAATGTTTTTTTAATATTGACTGGCGTCTGTTGCTGGTCTCCTTCTGGATCAACGAACGTCTGTGGGATCAGCCTGTGACTTTCACCTTCTCCTTTTGAAGACTGGCTGGAGCACATCGCCTTGCTGAAGTGTGAATTGCTGCCCAAGCTTCAGATCTTTTGCAATCGGTCCAACCCCACATCATAATGTTCAGTCATGTTCTAATTCTCAAATTCAGGGTGGTGTTTTATAAAGGACCAGAAACGGCGCGCTGCTGTAATGATAATGTGCAGTGAATACACTTGACCTGAACATTTATAGTTTTCCAACTCTTTCTCTGTACGTTTACCATTCATTTGCTCAGAGGTTGATATGCTTTCTGCTTCCTGAGCAGCTCTTGTTTTCTCCTCTCTAGCGGCCCTCTTCTTCTCATCTTTCATCAACATCTTTTCACATTAAGTCCGTATTTGTGTTGCAATTACTTAGTAAGTTTTCTTTAATTTCTCACTTAAGCTGGCACTTAAATCTTCAATCTGCCTCAAGAATGATTTAAGATAGGGAGAGGTAGGGGAAGTGACGGCGAAGAAGGTAGCAATGAGAACGGCAGCCGTACGCATGCGCCTGTATGTCCGCTCTGCTGGCCGCTGCCGAGAGTTGATTCTACTATAAAATAAAAATAAAAAGAGGAATAAGGGAAGGCACGGTGGTGCAGCGGTAGCATTGCTGCCTCGCAGTAAGGAGACCTGGGTTCACTTCCTGGGTTCTCCTTGTGTGGAGTTTGCATGTTCTCCCCGTGTCTGCGTGGGTTTCCTCCCACAGTCCAAAGACATGCAGGTTAGGTGAATTGGCGATCCTAAATTGTGCTTGGTGTGTGTGTGTATGTGTCCTGCAATAGGCTGGTGCCCTGCCTGGGATTTGTTCTTGCCTTGCACCCTCTGCTGGCTGGGATTGGCTCCAGCAGACCCCCATGATATTAGGATATAACGGGTTGGACACTGACTGACTGACTAAAAAGAGGAATAACCCTGGAGGTCAATCGTCACCATGAAAGTAGATAGTAGACATCAGGTAGTATTTGTGTATCAAATTTCAGGTCAATAGGTCAAGTGGTTTCCGAGCTACAGGTGATTTAAGATCCTGGACAGACAAACGGACAGCCACGGTAGCGTATTATTGATAAAGATAATCTAATGTATGCTCTCTTTTCTTTTTTTTTTTTCGCATGTTGAACTTGGCATTAAATAAGATGCTGGGTATTGTGGAAGGTGAAATTATTACTTCATAAAAACATGCCTGTGTATTTTCAACGTTCTCGTTTTTCATTTCAGTTTAGACACTCCGTTCTTCCTTTGGTTGCTCTTCCAGTTTTGTCATTTTATTATTCCTGACTACGACTTTGTGTAGTCGAGTCTCTTCTGGTCTTTCTCAAAATAATCGGTAGACCCTCCATATGTCTCTTAACACCACGTCACCATCATTTTCCTATCACTTCTTTTCATTACAGCTTAGTGCCACTGCCTGCACTGTCTTTAAATCAATGTCCTTCTCCATATTAATGTATGCTATGCCCTCACTCACCAGCTAGCACCCGTGCACTCCATTTGAACGCTATGTACTGCTTTATCCATATATGCTTTTTACAGTTTAACTCATTCTCACAGGAGGTGCACACTTACTTTGGACTGCTAGCTGCTATGGCACTGGTTATTAACAGACTATCCTGCCAGCTTCCACTGCCACTCACACTGCTCCATGGTCTGGGCAGTACCATGCCCCACACCACCTTCAGAGTTTCAACAATGCACAGTTTTTATTGCTTACATTTTGTGGTTAGAAAACATCAAAAAATTCGGGTAAAAAATATGCTACATTAAGACATTAAGACAAATTCTCCAATCAAAGTAACATGCAGCAGCCCTCAGCACTTTGGAGAGATGAAGCTTTATGAAACTCCTAGACTGGCACATCTACACTTACTGTAGAAAATCTACCCTCTGGTATAGCAGAGCAGAGGCTGTTATGCTGAGGTGAGGTGTTTGATATCTGATTCTTTGATTTACTCATCAGGAGGAGAGAACGGTTCAGGGAATCAGAGACGACCACGAGGGGTAAGTTTAGTCCTTTTAAATATCCTTGAAAATGAGACGTATGTTTTGATTGGGACTTTATGGCTGCTGATTTCCTCAGGCAGGAATACAACTGATTTGAAGTCCATTTGTTGATTTTATGGCACTCCACCATCCACAAATGTTGTGTGTAGAAGAAATTGAACCATTTTAAAAATTAATGAAAGTATTTTCTTATGCCTTGAGTACTTATTGAATTGTAGTATGCTGTTTGCTTTCCTTGATAGTCACCAGTGGGGATTCCAGTCTATTTGTTTCTGTTTTCTTTCCTACATTATCCTCCATTCTTTGGTCATCAATGAATGGCAAGCTCTGGGTTCAGGACAGCCTTCTTCTTCTTCTTCTTTCGGCTGCTCCCGTTAGGGGTCACCACAGCGGATCATCTTTTTCCATCTCTTCCTGTCCTCATCATCTTGTTCTGTTACACCCATCACCTGCATGTCCTCTCTCACCACATCAATAAACCTTCTCTTGGGCCTTCCTCTTCTCCTCTCACCTGACAGCTCTATTCTAAACATCCTTTTACCAATATACTCAGCATCTCTCCTTTGCACATGTCCAACCAACTCAATCTCGCCTCTCTGACTTTGTCTCCCAACCAACCCACCTGAGCTGACCCTCTAATGTCCTCATTTCTAATCCTGTCCATCCTCGTCACATCCAATGCACATCTTAGCATCTTTAACTCTGCCACCTCCAGCTCTGTCTCCTGTGCCACCGTCTCCAGCCCATATAACATAGCTGGTCTCACTACCGTCCTGTAGACCTTCCCTTTCACTCTTGCTGATACCCATCTGATACAAATCACTCCTGACACTCTTCTCCACCTATTCCACTCTGCCTGCACTCTCTTCTTCACCACTCTTCACAATCCCAATTACTCTGTTCTGTTTATCCCAAGTATTTAAACTCATCCACCTTCGCCAACTCTACTCCCTCATCCTCACCATTCCTCTGCCCTCCCTCTCATTCACACACATGTATTCTGTCTTGTTCCTACTGACCTTCATTCCTCTTCTCTCTAGAGCAAACCTCCAACTCTCCAGGGTCTCCTCAACCTGCTCCCTACTATCGCTACAGATCACAATGTCATCAGCAAACATCACAGTCCACGGGGACTCCTGTCTAATCTGTCAACCTGTCCATCACCATTTCAAATAAGAAAGAGCTCAGTGCTGATCCCTGATGTAATCCCATCTCCGTCACTCCTACCATATGCTTTCTCCAGGTCCACAAAGACGCAATGCAACTCCTTCTGGGCTTCTCTAAACTTCTCCATCAACAACCTCAGAGCAAACATCGCATCTGTGGTGCTCTTTCTTGGCATGAAACCATCCTGCTGCTCACTAATCATCACCTCACTTCTTAACTGAGCTTCCACTACTCTTTCCCATAACTTCATGCTGTGGTTCATCAGTTTTATCCCCCTGTAGTTACTGCAGTCCTGCACATCCCCCTTATTGTTAAATATCGGCCCACCAGCACATTTCTTCTCCACTCCTCAGGCATCCTCTCACTTTCCAAGATTCCATTAAGCAATCTGGTTAAAAATTCCATTGCCATCTCTCCTAAACACCTCCATGCTTTCACAGGTATGCCATCTGGACCAACTACCTTTCCATTTTTCATCCTCTTCATAGCTGTCCTTACTTCCTCCTTCCTAATCTGTTGCACTTCCTGATTCATGATCTCCACATCATCCAACCTCATTCTTTTCATTCATCAGCCTCTCAAAGTACTCTTTCCATCTGCTCAACACACTCTCCTCATTTGTGAGTACGTTTCCATCTTTATCCTTTATCACCCTAACCTGCTGCTCATCTTTCCCAGCTCGGACCCTCGCTGTAGCCCACCGGTCCTTTTCTCCCCCTTAGTGTCCAACCTCTCATACACCTCATCATACACCTTTTCTTTAGCCTTCGCCACCTCTCTCTTCACCTTGCGCCTTATCTCCTTGTAATCTTGTCGACTTTCTGCATCTCTCTGAGTATCCCACTTCTTCTTCACCATCCTCTTCCTCTGCATGCTCTCCTGTACTTCCCCATTCCACCACCAGGTTTCCTTTTCCTCCTTCCTCTTTCCAGATGTGGCGCCAAGCACCCTTCTTGCTTTCACCCTTGACTACATCTGCTGTAGTTTCCCAACTGTCTGGTAACTCTTCACTCCCACCCAGTGCCAGTCTCACCTCCTCTCTGAACTCAACCTTGCAGTCTTTCATTTTTCAACTTTCAACTTTCACCATTTGCTCCTTGGCTCTGCTCTCCCTCTCTTCCTCTTCTTGATCTCCAACACCATCCTACAGACCACCATCCTATGCTGCTTAACTACACTTTCCCCTGCCTCCACTTTGCAGTCTTTAATCTCGTTCAGATTGACTCTTCTGCATAGGATGTCATCTACCTGCGTGCATCTTCCTCCACTCTTATATATCACCCTATGTTCCTCCCTCTTCTTAAAATACGTATTCACCAAAGCCAAGCCCATCCTTTTGGTTAAATCAAAAATTCTCTGACCTTCTTCATTCTTTTCCTTGACACCATACCTACCCATCACCTCCTCATTTCCTCTGTTCCCTTCACCAACATATCAATTGAAATCCACTCCAATCCCCACTTTCTGTTCATCACCTCATCCAACTCACTCCAGAAATTTTCTTTCTCATTCATTGCACACCCAACTTGCGGGGCATATGCACTAACAACGTTCATCATCACACTTCCAGTTTCCAGCTTCATAATCATCACTCTGTCTGACACTCTTTTCACCTCCAAAACACTCTTTGACATGCTGTTCCTTTAGAATAACTCCTACTCCATTTCTCCTTCCATCCACACCATGATAGAACAATTTGAATCCATCTCTGATCCACCTGGCCTTACTCCCCTTCCATTTAGTCTCTTGCACACACAATATATCAACCTTCTTTCTCTCCACCATATCAGCTAACTCTCTCCTCTTACCAGTCATACTGCCAACATTCAAAGTTCCTACCCTCAGTTCCACTCTCTTTACCTTCCTCCTCTCCTCCTGCCTCCGAACACGTCTCCCTCCTCTTCTTCTCCTTCTTCAGCCCACAGTAGCCTAATTTCCGCCAGCACCCTGTTGTCTAACAGTACTGGTGGCGGCCGTTGTTAACCTGGGCCTCATCTGATCCGGTATGGAAATTTGTATCATTGTCCACATGTCGATCTATCAAAAATTTACACCAGATGCCCTTTGTGATGTAACTCTCCCTATTTATCCACTGGCACAAAGAAACACACTGGTTTGTGTATCCCCTGTGGCTGGGTTGGGTTCAGGACATAGAGTTATCTGTTTCAGAGACAAAATAACCAGGAGGTGTTAAAATCTAATACAAGGGACATTTATTGGTGACCCACCACTGGTACTGCTTTGCAGCAACATCAAAACAAGAGATCTTTGTTGCTAAATTTGAGAGTCCATTTCTGATGCCATCAGATTGACAGCTGAGCAAGTGGAGGGCACTTTCTGGATGATGGCTTGGCTGTTTGACGTTTGCATGTTCTCCTTTTTTTTTTTTTGCTTGAATTTAGTACATATCCTTTCATTACTTCCACCCCATCTGGCACAGGCCACATATACACAGAATGAAATAGTTGTGAGTCGGCCTAACCTAAAATAAAGGTTTGTTGTCACGTTTACTGTAACTTTACTGCTATATACAGACAGAGTTGTATAAAGCAATATTTGAGGTAGAATTGTATTGTCTCTGTCTTCTGTAAATGTTGCTAATAAAGGGTAAACTAACGTTCATTGAACATTATTTATAAAATTCGGCAGGTTGCCATCAGGGCCTGCTGCTTTCCCAGTTTATAGTGTCTGGTAATTCTGATATTTCTGAGCTGACCCCTCAACAGGGATGGCAGGATGGTTTTGAAGGCACTGGAGAAGTCAAAAATGAGAAATTTGACAAAAGAGAGATTATTCACGCCATTAGTCCTGCCTGTTGGGCTAATAGCTAAGCTGTTCCAAATTCTCATCCAGGTTCTTCTGAAAGGTTGTCATAGTTTCTGCTTCAAAGATGTCAGTTTCAGTACATTTGTCTGTTTAAAATCATTGCTTTAAGTATTCATTGCAGTACATAGTTTTTGTTTTACTGTGAAACCTGGCAGGATCTAATCAATTACATTTTAGAATAAGCATTTAAATTGAGGATACAGATTATCTCCCTTCTTTTTTATTCTATTTATTTTATTCATTTATTAATTTATCTACTTATTTTCACCAGTTTAAAGTTTTACTCTGCAGGCTGCGTTCTCTTTATCATGGGTGGGGGTTGATTTATTATTGTTAAACTTGACTTGCTTTTATGGAATGTTATTTGATTTTAATAAATCAATAAAATGAAAAAAGAACAAGTAATATAACATACTAGCCAAAGCCCGCCGTAGCATACGGTGGTGTAATAATAGGAACGGAAAACAGTGAGAAAGGAATTCAGTATAACAAAGGCTTAGGAAACCACCGTCGCAGTATAATGAAAATAGCAAGGAGCAAAGCCAGTGCCAATGGTCGAGAGAGTACCTTCCTGTAGCAAGCTATGGAAAACATAGACATATATAGATAGATGGCGCATTCACTGTGTTGCCCAGTCGACACGATAAGTCAGTGCGTCCGCCCGCCCTATTGCGAGTGGTAAAAGTGCCATTTAAAGTAGACAGGTAGACGTGGAAACCGGGTTTTCTGATGAAAAAACAATTAACGTTTAAAACAGTATCGTTTACATACAACAGATTTTGGTGAATCATTTACATACAATTATTTATATCCATTTATACACTAATAATGGCAATTATTAAATAATAATTATTATTATTGTTATTATTGTTATTATTATTAAATAATTCCTCCTGTATAAGTAACATTTCTCGGACCGCTTTCTTCTATCTCCGAAACATTTCTAGACTTCGTCCTGTTCTTATGCAACACAGTACTAAAGTATTGGTTAATGCCCGAGTCACCTCACGTATAGATTACTGTAATGCTTTTCTATCTGTCATCCCACAGAAACGTATCCATTGCTTACAATTTATTCAGAATTGCGCATGCTTCAAGAGTGACGGTGGATGTGGAAGGAGGATTAGAGATGGCGGGCGGGGCTCTGTCGTGCATATCCCATGGTCTTAGAGTTGGTGGGCGGGGCTCTGTGAGTTGGCGGGCGTGGCTCTCTGTTTTCCGTGCGTCTTGCGTGCCCTTAGTGAATTATATATAGAGATTTTTACTGGAATTTTTTAGTGTGGTAAAGTTGATGTGTCACATGCATTTCATGATTTCTGCTGCTTATTTTATTGGTGCTTTCATAGACTTAAAAACCAATGCCATGATCTAGAGCAAACCATACTAAAATGGAATGTTTTGGGATTCTTGTTATTCCTCATTAGTGTGCTCTTTAAGTTCATATTTCTAGTGATCTGTGTTGAAATATATTAATGTGAATTGATTATGGTACTCTGCTTTGTTGGGTTAGTAAAAATGAACTTTCCAAATCATATTTATGCTCTTTAATGCACTGAACTAATGCCAGTGGGCATATATTAATACTGTGGAAATGAGTGTTTTGATGAACAGAAAATATTTGGAGATGTGTTACCCAAATTCGTCCAATTTCATAACTCTATCTGAAGAGTTGCTTGCTTTCTATAGGGTCTTTTCCTTCAAGAAAGGTTGCGAGATTGGCAAATGTGATCCAAAGAGAACTCAAAACTTACACAAAGGAAACAGTTTGTTTGCCAATGTGCTCAGGGTCAACATTCTCCATTCCTCGATCCAGCAGAGCCAAACTTGCTCATTATGGCCTAACTGGGAAAATCTTCTTTTCATTGGAGTGCTCTGCAGTGCAAATAAACAAAGACGTATCGGCTCTTTTCAGAAGTACATTTGGTTTGGCAGAAAGCCAGTTGTTTCCTTTTGAGTTCTTGAGCTCCATTAGAGGAAGTAAAAAACTGATGAAGCCCAACGTCAGCAACAATTTCCGGTGGGGAGGAAAAGAAGTGGCGTCAATATGTTCAAAAACGTGTCTGTTCATAATGGCGAGAATGCATTTGTCAACGCCACAGGTATGGATGGTATCTTCAGATTTTATAAAGCTATGCTTCTGTAAAGGAAGGAAAGATTTATGGTGGTTAAAAATCCTTTTCTGTTCTGAACAGGCACAAAAATGTCTGAAAGCGTGTCAACAGTGGCGTGTCGGGTCACATTTGAATGTCCTGTCAAATGTTTTGTTTTTTTCTTCATTTACTTTTGAGTTTTCTTAGCTAATACCAAACCAAGTCACTACATCTGTGATGTTTCTTTTCAAGTTCTTATTCCTTGTCATTTCATGGAAGTTTGTTTTGTTGTGTAGGAAGAACAAACAATACTGTCTGACAGCGACTTTGAAAGCCCAGCACCTCAAAGAAGGAGAGGTAAGACACAAACAAAAGAACGAACGAGTGAACAGAGAGGTGGTGAGGGTGGAGAGCTTGTGGCGTTGCTGTCATTCGGTTCAATGGAGCAGTGCTGAACATTCACAGATCTGATGTTAGTTGGCACAATTTTAATGCAGTGAGCCAGAGACAGAGAGAGAGAAGGCAGAGGAGAGAAGACCAAGAAGGACATCGGGAGGTCGAATCCAGTGGCACAAGAGTGGAGCAAGAGAAAGTGGATGAAAGGTGTAAAAGCACTGAGAACTCTTCTCACTTGTCCAACTTGATGTAAGCTGAAGTTTGTTGTGAGCTGTAGAATTCAATCCAGTTGGGTTTGACATGGCGGGCGGTGCTTTGCTTAGTTTAGTGTTGCTGCTTCACATCTCACGAGACGGAATTTAAATCCTCTAACACTGAGATCAGAGTAAGCAGGTACAGGAAGCGGAAGTAGGAGTTGTACAGAAGTAACAAAAACTTCCATCCATCCATCCATCCTCTTCCACTTATCCTAGGTCAGGTTGCGGGAGTAGCAGCTTGAGCAGAGGTGCCCAGACTTCCCTCTCCCCAGCCACTACTTCTAGCTCTTCCCGGGGGAATCCCGAGGTGTTCCCAGGCCAGCCAGGAGACATAGTCCCTCCAGCCTGTCCTGGGTCTTCCCTGGGGCCTCCTCGCGGTTAGACATGCCCGGGAACACCTCACCAGGGAGGCGTCCAGGAGGCATCCTGATCAGATGCCCGAGCCACCTCATCTGACTCCTCTCAATGCGGAGGAGCAGCAGCTCTACTCTGAGTACTTCACGGATGAGTGAGCTTCTCACCCAATCTTTAAGGGAAAGCCCAGACACCCTGCGGAGGAAACTCATTTCAGCCGCTTGTATTCGCGCTCTCGTTCTTTCGGTCACTACCCATAGCTCATGACCATAGGTGAGGGTAGGAACGTAGATCGACTGGTAAATTGAGAGCTTTGCCTTACGGCTCAGCTCCTTTTTCACCACAACAGACCGAGCCCGCATCACTGTGAACGCCGCACCGATCCGCCTGCCGATCTCGCGCTCCATTCTTGAACAAGACCCCGAGATACTTGAACTCCTCCATTTAGGGCAGGATCTCGCTCCCAAACCTGAGAGGGCACTCCACCCTTCTCCGGCTGAGGACCATGGTCTCGGATTTGGAGGTGCTGATTCCCATCCCAGCCGCTTCACACTCGGCTACGAACCAATCCAGAGAGAGGTGAAGATCACGGCCTGATGATAATAATAAACTTCTCTTTATTTAAGTCAGTCGTTGGAAACTTGACCAGTAACATGGAATAGAGTACCACTGCTTGGAGCTGTTTGAATTGATGAATTTTACGAGAGCTTGTGTTCCGCTGTAACAAATCACTATATTGCGCATTTTGTTAAAGCCCCACTGGTCTAGAGGAAGATGGAGATGATGAAGAGGCCACTGGAGAAAGCCTGCTGCAGGATTCTGTGAATCCATCACAAGATTTGAGGTAGTGTGAGAGGAATGTTTAATTCTATGAAATGAAACTTCATAAAGAGTTATATTTCATAATAAATTACATTACAAATTACAGCAATTACAGAAGTTCTTCATGAAGTTGGGAATTAACATTGTGGTAACTGTGGCACTGAAGTCTGAAAACAAAACAATAACCTTTAAAGCCGCTTGATCGTCTGTAATTGAATTGCTGCTGCTACCAATAGTTCATGCAGGAGGAAATGTGCAAAAAATCACATAATCTAATCCTAATAAATGGAGTGTATTATAATATAGCATGTCTTCATGTTTTAAAGATCAGGCAAAATGATGAGCAAGGAGGAAATAACAGAACTTTTACAAGATCATAGCAAAAGGGTGATTACTCGGGGACACAGAAAAATATTCATCAGTAAATCAGATGTTTGGACTACGGCCTTCTGGCACTTTCAACGGGACCAGTTTGTGAGGAACCACACTATGCTCAGGGTCTCATTTCCACGCCTATCAAACTGTGGTTCTGACACTGGACCATCTCCTGAAGAATTTTTTCATCTGCTTGTGAAAGCAATCTTTGAAGACAGCAGAGCCTTTGAAGGTATTTTTCCTGAGCATATAATTTGCATTTCGGTAGTTTGCATTTTGTTCTTAGGCTGGCCGTAAAGTCTGCTGTGGTGTGACACTTGGAAAGCACTTTAAAAAGGAGTTCACGAAAGTGGGGTATGCTTAGTAGAGTTTTGAAAACCAAATGGCATCCAAAAATATCCAGTACAATGTCTGTTTTAAGGGTGTGTCGTGTGTTATTTTGCCTGTCCTTTACGAGAACTCCTTAAAATGATAGCTTTACTCTTGTGAATTAAAGAATTTTCATATGACCATAATAAATTTCAAGAACTCAAGAAAAGACACTTTCTGCAGTGGACAAACTCTTTGTGATGTGCTTATACTCTTATCATGATGTGACATTTCACAACCCTTTACAGCAGCAGTGCAGTTCACATGCAGATGTTGTGTTGTACTTCCTTTCAGAGTCACCCAATGGTTTTATACCAAGACTTCACACCAGTCATATGGAAAAAGGAGTTTACCGGACCATTGGGAAGATGATTTCGACCATAATGATCCAGGGGGGTGAGCCCCCAGCACTTCTAGCACCTTGTGTGGTGGACTACATTTTGACTGGAGATGTCCTCCAAGTGAATGCTACGCCTGATGATGTCTCAGCCTCTGAGCTTAGAGAAATGCTGAAGAAGGTATTGTTGGGATACAGAGACTTGGATTTATTACATTGGGGCTGACTGGCAATGATTTCAATCCTGTGCCTTCTTGTTTTTGTTGGTATAAATTCAAATACGTTTAAATATTTGGAAGACTCACAGTCATGTAAAGCTCCAGGAGACTGCTCATAATTTTACAAAAAGCATGACAGACAGACAGACAGACAGACAGACAGACAGACAGACAGACAGACAGACAGA
>JANRMT010062841.1:2340463-2364125 GCA_026402145.1 Polypterus bichir lapradei | reverse complement strand
AGACAGACAGACAGACAGACAGACAGACAGACAGACAGACAGACAGATAGATAGATAGATAGATAGATAGATAGATAGATAGATAGATAGATAGATACTTTATTATTAATCCCAATGGGAAATTCACATACTCCAGCAGCATCATACTGATAAAAATATTAATTAAATAGTGATAAGAAACTTAGTGGAAGTTAAGAAACTGAGTGCAAGTTAAGAAATGCACTGTATAATGTTAACGTTTATCCTCTTTAGGTAGAAAAATCGAGCACAGACAGAGAGCTGGAAAACGCAGTGAAGCAGTGCGACTCTTGGCGTTTTGAGGTGGAAGGTCTTCCAAACCCAGTTAATATGAATACTAAAGATACCTTTGTGAAGAAGGCAGCCCTCTTTCATGTAATCTTAAAAAGCCAAGCTTGTCTCGATCAGTTAATCGATGGACTGTCGTACTACGAGGTAACTCGATTCTAATGGTGGCATGTTTGTGGTGTGATGTTTCTGTATAAGTCGATAAGACGTTTCATGTCTCTTCGGTATAAATTCATGAGACTTGTTAACATTAAGACATCGGCTACAACCACCGCACTAAAGCAACATTTTCTAATTTGCTGTGTCATTTCTTTGCTTCTCATGTTTTGCACTTGTATGCTCATGTAGTCAGGTACCATTTATTTGTGTAGTTTAGAAATCTGACAGAATGAAGAAATGTAATATAATAACAAACATAATAAAGGACATGTTTCTCAAGCTTTGAAAAGAACTACTTCAATCACTTTGGATTGTTGCAACTATTTTTTAAGATACGTGAATATCATTTAAGGCAAATATTTTCTTTTGGTCTTCAGGTACTTCCACTTTTCAGACAAAATCCTTGCATGCGTATTTTTCTTGATTTGCCTAAAATGGAGAAGGAAATAACTGCAGATGATGTAGCAGGCATTTTTAAACCACAGTTTTCTGCTCTTGGATGCCCCAGACGACTAAATGAGGAGATGATAGTGATAAAATTTCAAGAATTTCTTCACTCTGTACAAGGTGAGTGTAAAGGTATTGAGGCATCCATTGGCTGGGGTTTAAAAAAGCAAAATCCAGGAAAAACACCTGCCATTACAAATGTTCCTAAAGAGAGAAATAAATGCATGCATCAATGTGCGCTTTGCTCTATCTGTTAGTATTAAGGAATTGTTTTAATGTGCAGGAGTATTTTCTGTGGAGCTGATTGATTTGCTATCGTAAAGTTCCAGTTCTGCTGGACTGAAACACGGTGACTGACACCCAAAAAACAATTCACTCAAAGCAGGAACCCGAGGAGAAGCCATGTTCTTTGTGCAGAAAACAACCCTAATCCTAACCTGTTATTGATTTATCAGAAAACAATGTTGATTTGCTTAAAATAAAAATAATCTTCCATGTATTGCCATTTACAGCATGATGCGATTTTTTAAATTTTTGCTTAGCTTAAGTATTGTTCTCATCTGAGAATTCAGATAAAGTTAGATTTTTGCATATGGGAAGAGTGTTCAGCACAACACTGTAAATCTTTTGTTTGGACGGCTTCTTAGTAAATGTATTTTTAGAATACGTTAGATTCTAGAAGATGAGTTATGGTGGGTTGGTTTTTGAAAAACAAAAGCAACCTTTCCTTGTCCACAGCACAACATGAACTATTTACATTAAAACAATGATGATGACGTCGTCCTTCTCAGACCAAAAGAACAGATAGCCTTGCGGCACAAGCGAGAAGACAAAGTGAGCACAAGACCAGGTCATTGGCCATTTTATAATGTTCCCTGCATCAACCATCAGGCGGCAAGATATGTTATGTGGTGAGCTTGCAACCCTGCAGTTTAACCGGCAGCAGACAACCAAACCCTACCTGCATTTACAGAGCAGCAAGGGGGTTGTCGGGGTATCAAAAATCTCACATATACAAGTTGTGACAATAGATGGCGCTATACCAGTGCTTAACCCGGCACAGACTGACGCAGCACAAGCTTTTATATTCCTTTTTCTTTACAAACCCACAACACAACACTTCTTTCTTTCTTTCTTTCTTTCTTTCTTTCTTTCTTTCTTTCTTTCTTTCTTTCTCTCTCTACACTCCTCATCAAGCTTTGTCTCTCAACTCTGGCTCTGGCTCACCGTGTAGTGGCTGCTGGCTCCTTTAATAAGGATAAGGCACCCAGATGTGCTCCAGGTGCTCGTTGACCTAATTCTGGCAGCACTTCCAGGTGTGGCGGAAGTGCTGCTCTCCAAGGCTCAGTAGCAGCTGCAGCACCCCTGGTGGCCCCTCTGGATCCCAAAAGGGTCTGTATCCAACTCCATCTCCCATGAAGCCCTGCTGGAGTCCGAGGCACCACTGCAAATTATTGGGGTTGCCATCTACTGTTCTGGCCACGCGGACCCTGGCCGTCTTTGACAAAGTAATAAAACAAACAACAACCTCGTAAATAGTTTCTTATTTTACTGATCAAAATCATGTAGTGGTGTCTGCATCTCACCTTTTTTGGACAGTTACATTAATGGGAGTTGATTTTTCACCATTAAATTATGACCAGTTTTTGACAGTGTTGATTGAAATATTTCTATTCACGTAGACCGCATTTTAGGATGTCTTCACTTGACATGTTTTAAGAATTTTTTTTTGGGTTTGTTTTTAAGATAAAGAACTTGAGGAGAAACTTAGCAGCAGGACACTGACCAAAGAAGAGAAGACATTTTTGGAAACATTGCGCCCTGTCCACATTCTTCAGTTTGCAACAGGGAAAGGCAAACTTCCAGCTTTTGGGTTCAATCCACATCCTCAAATGATATTTCTTGATGATGAAACAACAGGCCATCCGAAAGCAAACACCAGTAGAAATGAGCTTCAGATTTGTGTCAATTGCAGAACCTTATCAGATTCTGATGAATTTGATTATTTCTTTGTTGAAGCTTTGAAGAATAGTCCTGTGTGCAGTTAAGGCCGCTGCTTAGGTAGATGAAATACAGAAACGCGTGTTAATCCACCCATCTGTGTTGGGTGGATTAAGGTTTAATGGTTTAAGGTTAAATTAAGGTTGTACAAAAACTGAACAATTCAGAGTTGCCTTTTGTAAAATATTGACAGCATTTGATTACAGTTTATTCTCAAAATTCAACTGCAATTTTTATTTTTTTTTTGCTAGTGCATGTAACATGAAACAAAAGGCATCCATAAAGAGTGTAATTGTGCCTATGAAAAATTAGTTGGCTGTAAGTCCTAATTATTTGTCAGTAATCTTGTTACACGTAGCCTCTTGAACTCTCTGAGGCCGTGTTTTTCATTGTTACGACCATTTTCAAGAAGATCAATTGTCTGGGAATGTTCATGTAAATCCCACCTGTTCAATGGGTGAAATAAATGATTGTCCTGGTTAAAACTTGACTTTAAATGGTCTGTTCTTTCTTCTTCAAAGGCTGCTTCTGGAAAATGAAGACACAGCAGATGATGTTTATCAAGTGTAAAAAGCTGCAGCATTCTTCCATTTGCTTCTGAAGGAATGGAGTGATTGTTAAATGTGATTCTAAATGTATCTAATGTCTGAGTAAGTCTAGAAATGTAAACATAATGAAGGCAAAATAGATCTCTCATTTTCTACATCTAGGAATGCATTGAAAATCCAGCTGTATACACACGAGTGCAGTTTTTCTTCGACTCGGTTAAACCTTTCAATTCGTCATTTACGTGCCACGCTCCAGTCTGCATCGAGCTGTCTGCTCAGTTTTCTTGCATATCCTCCCATATTTTGCTATTCTTGCTTCTAAACAAATCTTAAAACACTTTCAGCTTGATTATTGTTGGTATAGTTAATAAGCATCAACATTCTGCTGTATCCACTGTGACAGGGGGCGCTATCGCTCCCTTGAACCCTTGTCCAAGACGCCAGACACCAGATAAAAGTCCAAAAGATGACTTTATTCATATGCAACAGTGCACAAAGCACCCTCCTCTCCACTATACTCATTCAATAAACACAATACTCTATAATAATCAATCCTCCACACTCCCAGATGCGTTGCCACCCTTCCACCCAGCTCAGCTCGTCGTCTGGGAGTTCCCAGAGTCTTTTTATAGTCCCTGATCCGGAAGTGTTTTCAGTCCCCCAGTCCATGTGATCTCCTATCACTTCCGAGTCAGATAAAAAGTCGTCTTCTTCACCCCGGAAGTACGTCATCTATCCTGTCGCTGTGACTAAGACGCACTTCCGGGTTATAGGGCATAAACGACTCTCTGGGCCTCCCTGCAGCGTCCTCTGTTGGCCCCTGTGGTATCCAGCAGGGCTGTAGAGGAAAACACCATTGTCCATGATTCCCTGCTGGTATCCAGGGCACCTCCATGCTGCAGGGAGAGCTCCACCTGGCGGCCTGGGGGTATTGCCGGGATGAAAAGCCGGCCATGGACCACACCACCTATTGCTCCATGAACTGCCTTCGCTTGTCCAACTCGTGGATGTTCTGCCTTGACCTCAGATGCTGTACAATCCAGTTCATCACTAAGGAGTGTAAATTGTGTTATTCATGTTGGACTTCCTCATCTTCTACAGTGTTGGTCTGTTTATAACAATGAAGATAAGAAGTTGCCAGCTGAACTGCAACTGCTGTCCATTAGCAAAAGCTACAAGTAATGTGGGCGCTAAGCCTGGTCTTCAGTGGGAATGTCTGTAGAACACCCAGAATAGCAGAGATTAGGAGATGGTGGAAAACTGACTGGACATAAATGGTCTCCAGCAGGTGGAGCTTCCCCCCAGGAATGTGTTCCTTTTTAGAAATGCAGGACATTCTTGAACCTGCTGTGTATTTACCCCTTCAGTAAGCATGGTGGGAATAATCGGATAAGCAAAAGATGGTACAAAAGGAGAGAAATAGCGGCTCGGTGCTCTTTGTTTCAGTGTTTAGTGTGTTTGTGTGTGCTAGTATTACTACTTGTTTTAACTGCATCTTGTCAAGCCGACCAACATCTACAGCTGACAGAAACTTCTCAAGATCTGAGTGTGCAGTGAGGGGAGTGTTTCATCAGAGTTTCTCAGCTCCCACGACAGTCCTGCAGACACAGCAAGGAGTCCCGGCTCTCCGTGGATTATCATCCCCGTGGGCAGGCGACGGAGGTGGCGCAGAGAGAGAAAAAAGCGAGGCTGCAGGGCTGGCGCATTAGCGAGGTTACGTAAGCAGCCTGTTAAACTACCGCTCCCCAGTGTTTTTCTCACCAATGCCAGATCTCACGTCAACAAAATCGATGAATTGAGGCTACAGGTGGCAACAAATAACATTGTAAAGAACAGTTGCGTTCTGTTGATGACGGAATCCTGTCTTCACTCATTGATCCCGGACTCTGCTATCCAGCTAACAGGCTACACTGCACAGTGCTATGACAGGACCAGTGACTCCAGTAAGAGCAGAGGATGGGGGCTGTGTGTGTATGTAAATAATAACTGGTTTACAAATACAGTCACTGCTCCACGAACCTGGAGTATGTGACTGTTAGATGCAGACCCATAGATCTCCCTAGAGAGTTTACTGTGGTCTTGATTACCGCTGTTTCCATACCACCGGACGTTAATGCAAACTCGGCTATCGAACTTTTACACGGCAGTATTAGCAGTCAGTTGACCAAGCACCCTGATTCTGTGTATATCGTTCCTGGGCACTTTAACCATGTGGATTTAAAACCTGTGCTCCCTAAATTCCATCAGCACGTCAATTGTGTCATCAGAGGAGCTAACACTTTGGAGAAAGTCTACACAAACATTAAACAGGGCTACACCGCTACCTCACCTGGGCCACTCTGACCACACGTTACTGTTTTTAATTCCGGCATACATCCCACTCAGGAAAACTGCCCCTAACAGCACAAGGACAGTTAAAACTTGGCCAGATTGAGCTTCTCAGCAGCTGCAGGACAGTTTCAGTAGGACCAACTGGGACATCTTTGAACACCCAGACCTTGAAGTGTTTAGTGACGGCATACTCCGCTATATTAAGAACTGCACAGACACTGTCACAGTGGAAAAACGTATCAGGGTCTACCCCAGTCAGAAGCCCTGGATGACCAGGGAAGTACAGAGGCTGCTGAAAGAGAGGAACACCGCCTTCAGGTCTGGTGACAAGGCCCTCTACAGCACAGCCCGTGCCAGCCTTCAAGATTGTATTCTAGGTTTATAGTATTTGGGCTGTATTGCCAATAGATCTCTACTTTATTCCTTCTACACCTCTGCTTGGGGGCTTGTTTTGTTCTGGACATGCCCTTTCTCTGGACATGTCAGAGGACTGGAACTGGAACTAGTGTGGTCTAGCCTCACTTGGGGATTCAAAATGGGGGAGAAGGGATTTTTCTGGAGGAGAGAGAGAGAGCAAGCAATTTCTGATCTATCTTTTTTATCACCACAATTGTAAGTGCCAACACAACAATAGGCTTCATAGCCATAACTCCTTGTAATATTGGAAATTAAGGTTAAAGCTATCACATGTAATAATGCGATAACTTAATTTAAGAGTATTAAATGACAACAAAATTTAAGAAGCAATCTCTCTATGACCAAAAGTTGAACTTAGTGAGCTGGAATGTCAAAGGTCTTAATCATGAGTTAAAGAGGAAGAAAGTATTCTCTCACCTAACAGGTCTAAAACGCCAATATAGAATTTTTATAGGAGACTCACTTAATCAGCAAGGATCAGTTTTGGCTGCAAAGAGACTCGACTAGTCAATCAATACACTCCAGCAATACAAAGAAAACTAAAGGTGAGGGAATCTTAATTCATAGAACAATTTCATTTGCACTATCAGATTTAGTATCTGATCCTGAAGGGTGATATGTGATGGTGATGGGTAACTTATTTAATTGCAAAGTGATTTTGATTAATATCTATGCACCCAATGTGGATGATAGAGACTTCATCCAAATCAAATTTGCATCCATTCCTAACTTGAACACGCATAAAATTATACTGGCCAGATACTTTAATTGTGTTTAAAATTCAGACCTGGACAGGTCTTCAACTACAGGGGTGATAACACCTAACACTGCAAAAATGATTACACAGTTTTTAATTGATCATAACTTATCAGACCAATGGAGATTTCTAAATCCATACTTAAGAGTATATTCCTTCTTCTCAGCAGTACATCATTGCTACTCAAGAACTGATCATTTCTTTATAGATAACAATTTATTGCCTACTATCAAATCTTGCCAGTACACCGCTATTGTAATCTCTGACCATGCCCCTCTGATCATGGAGCTCAAATCACTGCGCCCTGCATTCTCATCTTGCAGCTGGCGTCTTGACCCCCTGCTTTTAACTGATGAGAACTGTACAGAATTTATATCCAAGGAAACAAATTCTTTTTTAGAGACAAATGCATCTTCAGAGGTTTCTTCAGGAATACTCTGGGAAACTCTGATGGCATTTTTAAGAGGACAGATTATCTCACATCTTTCCTACAAAAATAAATTGGAAACTAGGAAGGCCTTTAGAGTTAATTAGTGAAATTACCAGAAAAGATCAAGAACAAACCAGGTCTCCAATTGAGGCAGTTTTTGGGAAACGTCAGGCTTTGCAATTATAACTCAACCTCTTGACATCAAAAGAAATGTAACAACTTATTTTTAAAACGCGACATCATTACTATAAACACAGAGAGAAGGCTAATAAGATCTTAGCTCAACAAATCCATAAGCAGGAAGTTTGCAATGCAGTATCAGAAATCACCAACACAGACAGAAATAAAATCATTGACCATAAAAATATAATGCATACATTTAGAGACTACTATAAGTCCTTATATTCTACTCACTGTAAAGAATACAAGACACGGTCTAATGCATTTTCGATACATTGCAGATATAACAGCTAGATACTTTCAGTGCAGAGGAACTGAATAAACCTCTGACACTATCAGAATTACTAGATGCTATAATCTCACTTCAGAGTGGGAAAGCATCAGGGTCTGATGGCTACCCTGCTGAATTTTATAAAAAAAACTTTAAATTAAGTTAATTCCCTTTTTACTGGCAACATTTACAGAAGCCAGAGACAATAAAATTGTACCTCAAACTTTTCACCAAGCCTTAATCACCATTTTTCCTAAGAAAAATAAGGACTGAATAATGATGTTAAGATACTCTCCAAAATTCTGGCTAGAAGGATTGAGAAAGTGTTCCCTTCGGTAATATCACAAGACCAAACCGATCCATTAAGGGTAGACACTTAGCTTCCAATCTTGGGCGCCTATTTGATGTAACATATTCACCCACAAAGTCTAACACTCCAGAGATATTATTATTTTTGGATGCAGAAAAGGCATTTGATATGGTTGAATGGGACTACCTATTCATCATATTGCATAAGTTTGGGTTTGGCCCGAACATATGTACATGGATCAAATTACTGTATACCAGTCCAGAAGCTTCAGTTTGTATTAAAGACATTATTTCAGACTACTTCAAACTAGAAAATAGTACTAGACCCCTTGTTACCACTGCTATTTGCAATTGCCATTGAACCATTAGCTGCTGACTTTCGAAATGCATCAGAGATAAAGGGAATTTTCAGAGAAAGACTTGAACAGAAAATATCACTACACAACCCATTTGGGGTGGTGCGAGCAACCAGGGTGTAAAGTCCACCAGCTGTCCCGGGATCTTTTGAGGATTCATCTCCCACTTCACTGGACAATTCAGGTTCAATTTCAAACCCAGCTCCTTGATTGACGGTATCTGCAGTGAGCCCCTCTTTATCTACTACAGAGGGAAGCGCTCTGCAGGTACTAAGAAAGGCCTTCCTCTTCCCTATTAAAAGAAGCACGGTGAAGTGTCTGATATGGCTGTCCAAACCTTAAAGTTCTTCCCTTTAAATTTCAGAGGGATAAAGAGTAATAGTCTTATATGTTTTAATGTCCCCATGGACTCAGCAAAGGTTCACCCGGTCTGTGGTCCTATAAGGGGCCTGCCGGAGCAAGTCACAACGAACTACACAGAAGTCACTACCAGAGTCCATAAGCACCGGAATTTCACATCTGGGCAACTTAATAGAGACCTTAAAATTGTCTAACATCTTGGGGGAAACTTGCAAGCCACATACCTGGACAAGACTGATGTCTATGGTTTGTGCAAGCAGGAGACAGCAGTCCCAAGCTAGATGTCGTGGTTGATCACAGAGAAAGCACCTTGCTCCAGTCCCCACTATGGCATTCCTACAATGATATCTTCCACCTGTGGCATCAGCAACTCTAGGAGCATGTGCTAGTTGGATCAAAGTCTGGGCCAAACTAGGGTAGCCCCTCTACTTCCAGGTGGCTTGGGCCCCCTCCAGTCTGCAGGTCAGGTCTAACAGTGAGTGGACATCATTCTGGAGAATCTCATCATAAAGCTCCTCATCTATCCCTGACAGAACTGTGTCAACTACTAGCTTCTCTACAATACACTCTAAGGTGTCCCAGCCGAATCAGCTTTGAATCAGGTCCACTAAGTCCTGAACCTGTCCTCGTATAGGCCACTCCAGGTCAATGCACCACAGACAAAACTGCCGCCCCTTGGCCACCGGGCTCATAGTCATACGGAGGATGATCTGTTGCTTCAGGAAATCATAATCATCAAGCCTTTCAGGAGGCAGGTTTCACATGACCTGTAGGGCTTCTCATGTTAAAAATGGGGCCACAACAGCTGCCCAGCCTCTCCTGTCCCAACGCATCAATGTTGCCGTGTGCTTGAAGCAGAATAGGAACCACTCTGGTCATCCGTGGGAGTCATTAGCACATCCAGCACATCCCTGGGGCTCACAAAGACAGGTCCACCCACAAGAGCCTCATCTTCCTCCACTGGTGTTGGGATGTTATGTGTAACTTGGGGTTCCATTGGTGTAAGACCCCACTTCTGGTACCATGTGATGCGTGAGTCGCTGCCTTGCACCCAAAAGATGAGGCTGAGTCTAAGGATTTCAGGAAAATAAGCTTTATTCAACTTGAAACAGGAACAGCAAGGTTATTTATTGCAGCGGGAGCTAACACTCTACTACACACAGCCACAGCAAACAGGTGGGGCAGAGGCCAGGTCAGTGGCCAAGTTATAGTGTTCTCTGCATCACCCAATTGGTGAAAGACACGTTGCACGAGGAGGCAGTGACCTTGACGTTGCCTCTGTGGTGCTGTGAACCTGCGGTTGCCTCGGCATCGGACAAGCAGCCCTTGACAGATGCGACAATCGCATTTCAGTGTGTTGCCCCGTTGGGAATTGTATTTCGGTTGCTGCCCCATTGAAGGGGGGTCTCAAAAGAGTTCAAAAACCTCACACAATAATCACATCTTTATGGGTGTTCTCCAAATCTGATAGGAGATCTCTCACAATATGTATTATATACAGCTTGTGGGAGTGGATGAATCAGATCTTGCCCACTCCCAGTGTAGAATCTTTGTGTCACCTCCTGGCCGGGATGCCAGAAATGTGAAGAAAAGGTTAATAAATTGGTAAAGTCTACAGTAACACTTTCACTTTCCCTGTTGTGGTTTTAGATGTGGTCAAAAACTGACTTTTACAAATAACCCAGCAAAGTACACCTGAACTCCTGGATCACCCACTCTCTTCACAGATTTACCACACACTATGTCTATAAAAGATCTAATTAATTAACTGCTTTTGCCTCTCACTGAAATGGATGTTTTGAGTTAATAAAGTTCATGTTGATACCTTATGGGGTTGGCTGTCATGTCTTTGGGAAGTCAATACTGATCCTCCCTGGTGAGATTTGTGTGGAAAACTGATGTGAAGAAGACTTGGAATACTCCAGACAAATGTGCGTAAAGTGCTATGAATCTCATAGACCACTAATTCAAAGTTATATTATTATTATGGTATACAGCAGCAATGTGTAGTCATTAAAGATCCTTTCTGGAATTTCACTCATCTGTTTCATTCTTATTGTGAAGTTTCTCTCAGTTGCAGTTGAAAAATTATGTTCCGTAACCAGAACTGAAAAACAACCATTTGATTATTGGCATTTGTAAAGCCAGTGATGTACACTGTGGCAGATGACTAGGGCTCTTGCCCCACTGGGACACCTGGAAGAAGGACGGAATGGGAGAGGGACACTATCTTTCCCTGGGTGCAAGAGAGCAGCCCCCCGGGCGGTATCTGGGCCACAATCGTGGAACACCAGCGCTCATGCCTTTTGGGCTCCGTGGCCAACGCCAGGGGGAGCGGAACGACTTAATGAGCCCGTTTCGGCTGTGCTTAGAATTCCAAGAGCTAAACTTAAAAGAAGTGGTGAGGCGGGCGGCCTTCTGCTGTTATGCACCTAAAATCTGGAGTAGCCTGCCAATAGGAATTCACCAGGCTGATACAGTGGAGCACTTTAAAAAACTGCTAAAAACACATTACTTTATCATGGCTTTCTCATAACTTAATTTTAATTTAATCCTCATGCTCTGCATATTCAATTAATTATCATTACTATCCATGGTGGCTCCAAAATCCGTACTAAACCCTACTCTCTCTTCTGTTCTTTTTTCGGTTTTCTGTGGTGGCAACCTGTGCCACCAACACCTAATCAAAGCACCATGGTGTCCCTATATTGATGGATTAAAGGCCAGAAGTCCATGTGACCGTCATCATCAGTCCTTCCATGAGAACCCTGAATACAATGAGGACTGATCATTTATGTTAGGTAGAATGCCTAGAGGGAGCTGGGTGGTCTCGTGGCCCCCTGCGGATTTTATTTTTTCTCCAGCTGTCTGGAGTTTTTTTTTTTTGTTTGTTTTTTCTGTCCTCCCTGGCCATCGGATCTTACTTTTATTCTGTTATTTAGTGTCCCTTATTTTAACTCTTTCAGGGCTGATGTCGACTTTTGTCGAAATTCAGGGGTTGAGGACGGTATAATCAGCTGTAAACTGCAACAAAACTCGCCCTTTATGTTTTAGTTCGACTCTCTTTGCTAGACGGAAAGTTACATAGCTTTGTTGATTCAACCTTGATTCCCTATGCGTGCATGAGTAGCAAAGAGCAAACAACCTCTAAAATGGCATCGACATCTGGCGAGAGGCCAAAGAGAATGTGCAAAGCAAGTTACTCCATGGATGTTTTACATAATTTCGTTGAATAGGACTCTGACTTGTCGGACTCAGAGTTTGATGCAAGTGATCTGGAGATGGATATTGAAAACAAAAATGAGGTACCAGCCTTATCTGATCGATCCCCAGCTGATCGTGGTACTGAACACTTTTGTGTAGCTGATGCTGATGATGATAAGAGGTACAAACCATATTACGTCACACTGCAACTGCAACCGCCACCCACCTGCTGTGCGAAGACAGCCAGGCAGCTGGCCCACCGATCATTCCTGCTGACCATCGATGTGCCCCCTCACAGCCACTGCCAAACATGTGCCAACAGTAACCACTGCACATAGCAACAGATGTTTTATGTTGATTCATATGTGAAACCATTGCTTTTTTTGAGTTTTTTGGAAAAAATATTCAGACCTCAAAGAGTTAATTCTTACTTTGTCTTTTTTTTCCTCTTTTCTTCATCATGTAAAGCACTTTGAGCGACATTATTTGTATGAAAATGTGCGACAGAAATAAATGTTGTTGCCGTTTTTATCATACATAAAGATAAGGCTTCTGGACAGCAACTTTAAGTGTGGATAACATATGGTGTTTAGATATTGCCTAGTGGTTTTCTTCCTACTTATGTGAAACTACTTATTTGTTAGTTGTCAACTCTATACACACCAAACAGATGGAAATGTGCTGCAAGGACCACCTGGATAAAATTGGCATCTATTTTGTGCATTTCAACACCAAAACTGCACGTGATGATGAAGGACAACGTATACAACACAGCGTGCACTCCTTTGTCATGAAGAACTGGATTGAACAGCGTCTGAGGTCGAGGCATAACAGATGGCAACCATAAGTTTAGATGTAAACTAATAGTCCATGGAGCAATAGGTGGATACAGCAGAATGTTGAAGCTTCTAAACTGTTCCAACAATAATTGCTCATTTATGTAGCAATTCTGAAATTATGTTTCATTCTGAAACTGTTAAAGACAGGTTTAGAAAAAGAAGAGACCAAGCCAAATCTGAGAGGATATGCAGAAAAACAGAGGAGACATCTCGGTGCTGACTTGAACTTTGGTACATAATCGACAAATTGAAAGGTTTAATTGAGACTTAAACAAAAGTTGCACTAATGTGTATGCACCTGGATTTTATGACTTGGGAGTCAATCCATTTGCTCGATTTAGAAAATGAGACATATCTAGTTTGCCTGTTATTGAATAATATTTAACAATCAATCCGTTCCTACAGAAGCCAACAAAAAACCCTGCTGCTTTTTACGCTTGATAAACATCAGCTGTGCCTTCATTATCCAGAAGAAGCCTTTGAAGAAGAAAGAACAGACCAGTTCATATCAAACCTTAACCAAGATAACCATTTATTTTGCACAATGAAAAGGTGGGATTTAAATGAACTATCCAAGACAACTGATCCTGTTGAAAACGGTCGTAATAATGAAAAACATGGCCTCAGAGAGTTCCAAGAGTTTGTGCTTAACAAAATTACCAACAATTAATTAGGAGTTACAAGGAAAAACTTAGCCAACTCATTTGTCACAACCAAAGTTACACTTTTTATGGATACCTTTTGTTTCATATTACATGCTTTAGCAAAAGTAAATACAATTGCAATTGAACTTTGGTAAGAATAACCTGAAATCAAATGCAGAGATACAGTCAAGTTTTACAAAAAGGAACTTTCTGAAAGTTTTACACAACTTTCATTTTGTTTGCTATCTTTTGAAGATGGTTGAATCAACACTTGTATTTCTTTTTTCCATCTACCTACAGTATATGGTGACCTTATCTGCACACAGGACTATTCATCAAAGCTTCAACAAAGAAATAATCAAATTCATCAGAATCAGCCAAGGTTCTGCAGTTGACATAAACCTGAAGCTCATTTTTACTGGTGTTTGCTTTTGGATGGCCTGTTGATTCATCATAAAGAAATATCATTTGAGGACGTGGATTGAACCTAAGAACTGGAAATGTGCTTCTCCCTGTTGCAAATTCAAGAATGTGGACAGGGCGCAGAGTTTCCAAAAATGCCTTCTCTGCTTCGGTCAATGTCCTGCTGCTAAATTTCTCTTCAAGTTCCATATCTTAGAAAAAAAGAATAAAACATATCAGGTGAAGACATCCTAAAATGCTGTCTATCTGCATAGAAATATTTTAACCAACACTGTCAAAAACTGCTCATAATTTAATGGTGAAATGAACTCCCAGTCATTTGCAGTAACTGTCCAAAAACAGAGAGACATAGAGACCACCACCTGACTTTTATCAGTAAAATAAGGAACTATTTCATTTTTATTATTAGTCTACATTTAACACATTTATTTGGTACATAAAATTCATTTAATAATCATACTGAATCAAACTAACTAATAGTTTACTCTTACATTAAGAGCCAAATTACCACATCTGAATGACAAACATGTTGTTATAAATAAATATTCCATTTATATAAAGAATGTAATTTATTTCACTAAAGATATTAATCATTGTAATTTTTTGTTGGCTAGTAAGTTTATGTTAACTAAGATAATTCTATCAGTTGTGATATATGGCCGGCCAGTCATCCCGGCTAATACCCCCAAGCCGCCAGATGGAGCTCCCCTTGCAGCATGGAGGTGCCCGGAAGACCAGCAGGGAATCCTGGACAATGGAGTTTCTATCCACATCCCTGCTGGATACCATGAGGGCCGCTAGGGGACACTGCAGGGAGGAACAAAGATTATTTACCCTATGCCCCAGAAGTACGTCTGAGTCACATGGACAAGAGGAATGACGTGCTTCCGGGGTGAAGAAAAGGGCCAGAGTTGACGACTATAAAGGACTGTGGGAAATCCTCAGACGTCGAGCTGAGCTGGGTGGAAGGGTGGCAACGCGTCTGGAAGTTGGAGGATTGGTTATTGGTTTATTATAGTGTATTGTTTAATATATGAGTATTGTGGAGAGGAGGGTGCTTTGTGCACTGTGCAGTATAAATAAAGTCAATTATTGGACTTTCACGTGGTGTCTGACGTTTGATCTGAGGGTTCAAGGGAGCGATAACGCCCTCAATCTGTCACACAGTTTATAATGGAGAATCCACTGCATCCACTGAACAGGATCATCTCCAGACAGAGGAGCAGCTTCAGCGACAGACTGCTGTCACCATCCTGCTCCACTGACAGACTGAGGAGACCCCACTCTTCAGTTCCACCCGTTGGGGGGGTAAACATTAACATTATATAAAGTTATTTACCTTCATTGTTATCACTTTTTATTATCAGTATGCTGCTGCTGGAGTATGGGAATTTCCCCTTGGGATTAATAAAGTATCTGTCTATCTATCTGTCTATCTATCTATCTATCTAAAAAGCCAGATTTCCCCCTAGGGATAAATTAAGTTCTATCTATCTGTCTATCATATAGTGCCTTTCACATCTATCTATCTATTGTGGCGAGTCTCAAGCCGTCAGGGCACCCCAGAAGAAAGGAAAGAACCCGAGGAATGAAGCAAGGTCTTCCCACAAGGTGAGACGTGAGCCTGTGAGCTCACGTACGGAGACGGGCCAGCCTCTTAGTGTGCAGAGGGAAGCACCAGCGCCAGTGGAGAAGACGAAAGTGCGAGTGGACCTGTCGGTTTTGATCAGATGGGCACGGAACCCACGGAGTGGGTGCCAAACAGGCAAGTCCCGGGGTGCCAGTAGGAGGGGGGAGCGCTGCCTGTGTGAGGCATGAGAGGACACCAGGAGGTGGTGTCCAGGCAGCGTCTCCGCCCCTGTTTCTGTGTGTGTTGCAGGACTGGACCCTGAACGAGCAAGCAGTAGGACCCGCTTCGAGGATGAGCTGCCCTCATGGGACGAGTCGCTCTGACTGACGTGTCTTCGCTGGTGGTGGGGCACTGTGGCAAGTCGCTGGGGCTGCGACCCGGCTGGGACACTTGGAAGGACCGGGAGGTGGCATGTATGTCCTCCAGGCCACGAGGGGGCAACCGCCCTGGATCAGAGGAGGACCACGGGAGAAGAGCAAAGAGGCTCAAGCCTGTTGGGACCCGTGGCCATCACCAGGGGACGCCCCGAATCTCAGAGAGCCCGCCTTCCTACAGTCTGGGTGCTAGAGTCGGGAGTGGGAGCGGGACGAAGCTCCCGTGAAGAGAGGAAAGGTGGTCCAAGGACAGAGAGAGAGAAGCCCGGAGGAGTGGTGCTTGGTGTTAGGAGCACAGTGTGCTGTGTGGGACTGTGTAATTTGATCAAGAATAAAACATGTGGTTTTATAAAGATGCGGTGTCTGTCTGATGGTGTTCGAGCATGTCTCATACTATCATATAGTGCCTTTCACATCTGTCTAAATGGTTCATGTTGTGTCATGGAGAAGGAAAGGTTGCTTTTGTGATGCAGGCTGTGCTTTTCAAAAACAACCCACCATAACTCATCTTCTACAAACTTATAAAATCCTTAAGAATATGTTAACTAACTAAGGTATTTAAGGGTGTCAGGTGTGGGGATCAAAACTAAACTTTTGCAGTGTTGTTGCAAATATGGTGCTCCTGTGTGCAAAAATCTAAACTTTATCTGAATGCTCAGATGAGAAAAATGAATAGAAGGTGTCTGTCTACATAAAGAACACAGCGTCTCCTTGAGTTCCTATTGTGAGTGAATTGTTTTTTGGATGTCAATCGTTTCGGTCCAGCATCATTGGGACTTTATGGTGGTGTAACAATCAATTCCACAGAAAATACTCCTGCACTTTGAAACTAGCCATTAATACTCAGCTAAAAGTACATCGATACAATCATTTATTTCTCTCTTTAGGAACATTCAATAATGGCGGGTGTGTTTTCTTGATTTTTTAACACCCAAGCCAATGGGTGCCTAAATACTTCTACACTTACCTTGCACAGAGTGAAGAAATTCTTGAAATTTTATCACCATCATCTCCTGACTTTGTCTTCTGGGACATCCAAGAGGAGAATACCGTGGTATTAAAATGCCTGCAACATCATCTGCGGTAATATCCTTCTTTACATTAGGAAAATCAAGAAAAATACGCATGCTAGGAATTCCTCTAAAAAGTGGAAGTACCTGAAGACAAAAAGAAAATATTTGCTCTGATATTCACAATTTTCAAAATAGTTGCAGCAATCCAAAGTTACTGAGGTCGTTCTTTTCAAAGCTTCAGGAAAATGTCCTTTACTTATGTTTATTATTATATTGCACTTCTTCATTCTGTCGATTTCTTATCTATTTAAATAAATGGTACCTGACAACATAGACATACAAATAGAAAACAAAGCAAAGAAATGACACATGAAGTGAGAAAATCCATTCATGCCTTAGTGTGTTTGTTGTAGCAGATGTTTTAATGTTAGAGAAGACATGGAACTGTCCATCGAATTACACAGAAGCTTCACACCACAAACATACCACCATTAGAACCGATTTACCTCGTAGTACGACAGTCCATCGATTAACTGATCGAGACAAGCTTGTCTTTTTAAGATTACATGAAAGAGGGCTGCCTTCTTCACAAAAGTATCTTTAGTATTCATATTAACTGGGTTTGGAAGACCTTCCACCTCAAAGCGCCAAGAGTCGCACTGCTTGACTGCGTCTTCCAGCTCTCTTTCTGTGCTCGATGTTTCCACCTAAAGAGGATAAGTTTTTTTTTTGTAAATGATGGAAGAGTCTCCTGGAGCTTTACACAGCTGACAGTCTTGCAAACATTTCAAAATTATTCAAGTTATACAATCAAAAATAAGAAGGAAAAGGATTTACTGTAAATCATCTCCAATCAGCCCCAATGTAATAACTCAGTCTCTGCACCCCAACAATACCTTTTTCAGCATTCCTCTAAGCTCAGAGGCTGAGACATCATCAGGTGTAGCATTCACTTGGAGGACATCTCCAGTCAAAATGTAGTCCACCACACAAGGTGCTAGAAGTGCTAGGGCCTTAAGCCCCTGGATAATTAAGGTGGACATCATCTTCCCAATGGTCCGGTAAACTCCATTTTTCAACTTCTTGTTGGTCAGTTTTGGTATAAAACCATTGGGTGACTCTGGAAAGAAGTACAACACAACATCTGCATGATCTTCACCACAAAGTGAACTGTGCTGATGTAAAGGCTCCTGGAAATGTCACATCATGGTAAGCCATAAAAACACATCACGAAGTGTTTGTCCTCTTCAGAAAAAATCTGTCACTGAGGTGTAAACCAAAGTTCAAGTTTATTGTGCTCATATAAAAAATTGTTATTTTATACGTAAGGGTAAAGTTACTATTTAAAAGAGTTTTTATAAAGGACAGCCAAAATAAGAAATGAAACACCCTTAAAACAGAAGTTGGACAATTTTGGATGCCACTTGGTTTTCAAAACTCAGTATACTAAGAATACTACACTTTCTCAAACTAGGTGTCATATTGCAGCACAGCCTATGAACAAAATGCAAATTATAATGGCAGGAAAATACCTTCAAAGGCTCCGCTGTCTTCAAAGATTGCTTTGACAAGCCGACAAAAAAATTCTTCATTTGCTCCAAAATACGTGGCATCATACTGTATTCTGTGAGTAGTTAAGTCTGAACTGCGTACATATGTGACCATGAGCGTACTTTTGTTCTTTGTAAATCTGAGCTTGTGAAACTGCTGGAAGGCCGTAGTCCAAACATCTGATCTATTGATGTATATCGTATGGTATCCTCGAGTAATCACACTTTTACTATGAGCTTCCAAAAGTTCTGTTAGTTCCTCCTTGCTTATTGTTTTGCTTGATCTTTAAAACAAAATGCATACTATGTTACAATATACTCCATTTATGAAGATTAGATTCTGTGACATTTTGCTCATTTTCTCCTACAGGAGCTAAAGGGTGTCCCAAAATTCATGCAATAAGTAATTTTAAAAGGGAAAACAGGTTTGTAATTAAAAGTGATTCATAAAGTATACAGTATAGGGTTATGTATGGAATAGCATATCAGGTAAATGGCCTCCACAACTTTGCTGGCACATACGCACTCTTTTGTCGAAATTTTACATGACCGTTTTGCATAAATGTGGCTGAATTTCGTTGATACAGCGCTCAGTTTCCTCCTTCAAGGCGTGGGTGGTCGTGGGCTTGATGGCATAAACCTTAGACTTCAAAAAACCCCAAAGAAAAAAGTCCAACGGCGTTAAATCGCATGATCTGGGCGGCCAATTCTGATCACCAAAATGGGAAATTACACGACCAGGAAATGACTCATGCAGTAATTGAATTGTTTCTCGGGCTGTATGGCATGTGGCACCATCTTGTTGAAACCACATGTCGTCCACATCCATATCTTGCAATTTAGGCACAAAAAGCTGGATTATCATGTCGCGATAGTGAGCACCATTAACTGTTATTGCCTGACCAGCCGCATTTTCGAAGAAGAATGGTCCGATGATGCCTCCAGCCCAAAATCCACACCAAACAGTGACACGTTGTGGATGCATTTATTTCTCAACAATCACTCGTGGATTTTCTGAACCCCAAATGCGACAATTTTGACGATTAACGAAGCCATCAAGATGAAAATGAGCCTCATCGCTGAAGATGATTTTGTTTGAAAAAGTTGATGAAGTTAAATCACTATTCCGACCATATTTTGTACAAAAATTGTGAACTTTAGCTGCCAAACCTTCATTATTTTTAAAATATTGCTCAACAATGAAAACGCATTGTTCTTTCGTGTAGCGCTCCATTTTTAATAACCCTGAACTGTGAGCTGTCACGCTGTTTTTTTTTCATTGGCAACACTTTACTGCACAAATGGTGCCAAATTCAAATCTTGCGTGAATTTTGGGACACCCGCTATTTATTGGTAGTAGCAGCAATTCAATTAAAGACTATCAAGCAGCTTTAAAGGTTATGTTTCTTAAGTAGTTTTCAGATTTAGTGCCACAATTACTACAAATGTTACTTCCCAACTACACGAAGAACTGCTGTAATGTGTAATGTATTATGAAATATGACACTTTAATGATATCAAATGAAACTTCATAAACATTTCTCTCACACTTTAACTACCTCAGATCTTTCGATGGATTTACAGAATCCTGCAGCAGATTTTCTCCAGTGGCCTTCTCGACCTCCCCATCTTCCTCTAGACCAGTGGAGCTTTAAATAAATGCACAATAGTGATTTTCTATGGTGGAACGAGAGCTCTCATGAATTTAACCAGTTCAAACAGTTCAAAGCAACAGCACTCAATCCCATGAGGTTTCTCTGTCACGTTTCCTACAACGGACTATAAAATTTGAAGTCTATTACTTCTGTACAAGCCATTCTTCCATTTCTTGTACCTACTTATTCTGATCTCAACATTAGAGGATTTAAATTTCATCTCGTGAGCCGTGAAGCAGCAGCGTCACACTAAGCGATGCACTGCCTGCCATGTCACACCCACCTGGACTGAATCCACAACTCACAACATACTGCAGCTTACATTAAGTCGGACACGTGAGAAGAGTTCTCAGCTCCTTTATGCTTTTCATCAGCTCTTTCTTTTTTCAAGTGTAACTGGCCAGTGGATTTGGCCTCCTGGTGTCCTTCTTGGTTTTCCTTCTTTAGCCTTCTCTCTCTCTGTCTCTGGCTCACTGCATTAAAAATGATTATCACATCTGTTAATGTACAGCACCGCTCCATTGAATCACAGCAATGTCATGAGCACTCCATCCTCACCGCCTCTCCATTCACTCATTCATTCGTTCACCTCTTACCTCTCATCCTTTGAGGTGTTGGACTTTCAAAGTCACTGTCAGGCTGTATTGCAAGTTCTTCCTACACAACAAAACAAACTACCATGAAATCACTAGGAATAAGAACTTGAAAAGAAACAATTTGTTAACTACAACCCCTAATCAGAAAAAGTTGGGACGGTATGGAAAATGCAAAAACACAAAAACAGTTATTTTTAAATGTACTTTAACTTTTATTTCATTACAGACAGTATGAACCCGAGAGAATTCATGTTTTCTCTGTTCAGCTTCATTTCATTAGTTACTATACATCAATTCCTGCATTTCAGGCCTTGAATTCTGAATGAGTGCATTTCTTTCAAGTATTTTTTTGACATTTTGTTCCAAATCTTGCAAATAGTGATGTTAACTGTTTATTACTAATCAACTATTGTTTCATAAATGTCACTTCATGCTTATGCATATGTTATGAAGTCACTTTGTAGACACCCGTCAAATAAAGTGTTACTGAAATTTGGCAAACTATGTTAATGTTTCTGCGGTGGGCTGGTGCCCTGCCCGGGGTTTGTTTCCTGCCTTGTGTTGGCTGGGATTGGCTCGAGCAGACCCCCGTGACCCTGTAGTTACGATATAGCGGGTTGGATAATATATGGATGTTAATGTTTTATATGCATTGTTAAGTAATCTCTAAAAAAAAAAAAAGCCAGCACTTCAAATAAATACATCAGTGCACACTAACGAAATCAAGATAAACTCGATAATGAATCAAATCAAGATGTTGTGAATCGAAATTGAATTCAACTGAGATGTCAATGCTCTTACCCAGTCCTAGTCATGAGGTAAAATAATTACATAATGATGTGAATTCAAACAGGTGATTGTAATCATGATTTGCATCCACGAAATGTTGAGTCTTTGAGGAGCAAATATGGGCAGAGGATCTCCAGCTTGTCAACAAATGTGTGAGAACATGATCGAAATGTTTAAAAACAATGTTCCTCAAAGATTGGAAGGGATTTGCATATTTCTCCCTCTACAGTGCATACAGTAATATCACTTAACACTTCAGTGTGTGAAGAGCAGGGGCACATATACTGGACACCCGTGATCCCCAGTCCCTTAGATAGCAGCACTGCATCAGGAACCATCACTCCTCAGTAGCTGATTTAACCACATGGGCACGGGAATACTTTGGCGAACCTTTGTCAAGCACTATAATACAGAGTTACATTCACAAATGCCACTTCAAACTTTACTGTGCAAAAAAGAAGCCTTATGTCAGGGATCTCAAACTCCAGACATGGAGGGCCGCAGTGGCTGCAGGTTTTCTTTCTATCCCTTTTCTTAATTATTAGTGACCCGTTTTTGCTGCTAATTAATTTCTTTTGAATTCATTTTAATTGACTTGGTTTTTTTTTAAGATTTATTCCCTAGAATTTCTTCATCGTTCCTCTGAATTGCTTCATTTCTTTCCTTAAACAGTAATGAAATGTGACATGAGTGAGTTACCAACAGAAGATCACCTAAGTCAGGGCCTCAGACTCCAACCAGCTGCTCTTGTTGTTAATTAAACTCGCTATTTAATTCCATGGCTTGTTGCTGCTCTCATTGTGCCATAGCAGACATTTCTGAAATTATTTCTTTACTTTTCTAAGAGCTCTGATAGAATGTTTTGGGGTCCTGAGCAAATCAGCAATCCTGAGACCTCCACCCTTTTTATTTTCAGATATTGTATGATGGTCACAGCTTGCTGGTCCTGTTTTTGCTCATTTTGTATCTCACTATTGTTTGGCTGCTAATTAAGGAAAAGAAACAATGAAGGGGTCTGAGTCTTCAAGAGCAAGTCAATTAAAATGAATTCAAAAGAAGTGAATTAGCAGCAAAAACAGGACACTGATGAAGAAAAGGGTGAGAATGAAAACCTGCAGCCACTGCGGCCCTCCAGGACTGGAGTTTGAGATCCCTGCTTTATGTTAACCATGTTGTTGAAAAGGCAATACAGTGTTTGTGTGTTGTTTCCCATTAATTAGTTGTTGTCCACCTTGAATTATTGTGATTGGTCTGTGCTGAGTTGGAACTTGGTCAATCACAGGGCTTCACTTTGAACTTTATAGATTAGTTTAGTGACATCTTAACGGTAGAGTAGGAGCTTCATTTGTTAAATGTGAAAGTTTGCGTAATTATATATAAAGTAAGTGGAATTTAATTGTTTGCCTGCGCCACCACCACCTACTCAAAGCATCATGATGCTCCAACATTGATGGACTGAAAGCCAGAAGTCTACGTGACCATCATCATCAAGTCTTTCCATGAAAACCCTAAATACAAAGAGGACTTTTTGATTTATGTTAGGTAGATTGTCCAGAGGGGACTGGTCAGGCGGTCTCTTGGTCTGGAATCCCTGCAGATTTTTTTTTTTTTTCCCCAGCTCTTGGAGTTTTTTTTTTGTTTTTTCTGTCCACCCGGACCTTACTTATTCTATGTTAATTAATGTTGACTTATTTTATTTTCTTACGGTGTCTTCTATTTTTCTATTCTTCATTTTGTAAAGCACTTTGAGCTACATTTTTTTGTATGAAAATGTGCTATATAAATAAATATTGTTGTTGTTGTTGTCCTTAAAGTATATTGCTTAGGTGTTTAAGTTTGTAATTTGGATATACATAATATTTTAGTACAGTTTCTAAAATATAGATGTTTTGAGGAAACTAAAGTATTGTTGAACAGACGCTATTTTGAGTTTCACACATATTGTTTATTGTAGAATTACAGTATTACAGTTTCCTCATGTACAGTTAGGTCCATAAATATTTGGACAGAGACAACTTTTTTCTCATTTTGGTTCTGTACGTTACCACAATGAATTTTAAATGAAACAACTCA
>JANRMT010062841.1:2288596-2340063 GCA_026402145.1 Polypterus bichir lapradei | reverse complement strand
AACTGCATCTGAGTTGTTTCATTTAAAATTCATTGTGGTAACGTACAGAACCAAAAGGAGAAAAAAGTTGTCTCTGTCCAAATATTTATGGACCTAACTGTATAATATGTATATATATGTTAAGAATAATTTACTTTTTAAGTTGAGTAAATACTTTATGGTTTAACGTTCAAGGATTTTCCTGATATTGATGTTATCTTGAGTGTAGTCCACCATCTAGTGGATAAATAAAGCACCCTGTTAATAACTAATGTTAACATTGACACATTTAAGAGTAAGAAACTGTGACAGCTAATTTATGTTTATTATTTTATTTAGACCACACCTTCACATGTGTATAACTTTGGAAGAAATTAATAAATAGTATTTGGACATCTTCATCCATCTCTGACTGGATGTGTGTAGTGGTTGTAATTTAATTCTGAACCAACTTAATTCTTTACTACACATGTCCGGCATCGACTTTTCTGGATTCAGAGGCATCTGGGATGAACCATCACACAGTGGGAACATGTATTGCGGTCAGACAAATCAGCTTTCCAGATAATTCTTTGAAGAAATGGACACCATGTGCTCCATACCAAAGGTTGTTTATACTTCTATGATGGCAGCATTGATGCAGAAAAGTACATTTGAGATTTTAGAGCAACATATGCAACACTGGAGCACCACAAGTAACAGGCCTGTCTGCGTTACTCTTCACTCTGTACACCTCCATGTCTGCACTTCTGAGGTGTGTGAATGAGGGGGATGAAATAGTCAGGGGGAGAACTTTCGGAGCTGCCTGCATCTTAACATTAACAAAACCAAGAATGTAACTATTGAATTTCACCCCACCAAAGAGCCTCTATGTCTGGTCCGTAT
This sequence comes from Polypterus bichir lapradei, assembly GCA_026402145.1. Classification (NCBI taxonomy): domain Eukaryota; kingdom Metazoa; phylum Chordata; class Cladistia; order Polypteriformes; family Polypteridae; genus Polypterus; species Polypterus bichir. Next base: position 2,339,199 of record JANRMT010062841.1, on the reverse strand, counting down.
TCAGGGTGCAGATGTAGTGGTGGTGCATTGCTACAAGTACTTGGGGGTCCACATTAATGACAGGCTGGACTATTCCCATAACACCAAGGGACTAGAGAAGAAAGGGCAGAGCAGGGTCTTTAATCTTAAGGGACTGAATTCCATTAATGTGGGGAGTGAAATCCTTCACATTGTCTACAACTCTGAGGGTCAGTGTGGTCTGCTGGGCCAGTAGCATCACTTTGAGAGAGGCCCACCAAATCAACAAACTAATTAAAAGGAAAGATTCAGTTACGGGACTCGCACTGGACCCCCTGGAGGTCGTAGTGGAGGAGAGAATGAAGACAAACCTGAGTGCCATTATGACCCATGCTGCACATCCCCTGACACACCCAACACTGAGGACTTTCAGCCAATAAAGTTCTCGGCAAGAAACGCGACTGGGTCTTCTTCTTACCAGCAGCTGTACGTCTATATAGCGCCTCACTGGGACTGGCACTGCCAAATCACATTTTTCTTTTTTTTGTTTTTAGTCGTTCTGGTGTGTGTTTAGACAAAAGTGAGTAGAAGTACTCTCGATCTGTCATATACTGTAGTGCCTTTCTCAACTGTTTAAAAAATAGTGCCTTACCCACCTATCTGTCTGTTCAAGCTGTGCTTTAACTGTTAATGTCAATTCATTCTTTCAGCTTTCCAAAGGATTTTATAATTAATTGTTCTGCTGGACACTCTCAATGATCTTGAATGATAACAATTATCTTGAATAAGACTGATATACTGAAGAATACAACTTTAAAATGCAATAGGTAAATGCGCAAATAAAAGTACCGTGAAAGTGTGCATATATAAATAGCTGCAATGAAATGTGAGCATAAATAAATTAACTTGACACGTAATATGTTTCTGGTTGCGTATTTATTTATTTTATTTTGTTTGTGATATTCCACCAAACGTATCATGAAATGCGGCCTAAATAAAAGTAGCACTTTCATTCGCCAAACTTGGGAGGGCGGGCTCTAGCACATACTGTGTTTTGATTGGCGAGTCTTCTTCCGTTAATTGAACAGGCGTAATTCATATTGGAGATGGAGATTAAGGGAATAGCACAACAATTACTCATTAAAATGTTTAGCAATAAAAATGGATTGTGCCGAAGTCATCATGTATTTCAGAGAGAATTTTCAAGATTTATCAGAAGTAATGTCGATATTGGCGACGCTTTTAGAATAAGATGTCGATTAAACTACTTTTTGAAAACATAAAAAAAAACTGGTGCAACGGACTAGGATACGCTTCAGTTCAGATGACGACGTTAACCTGCCCCGGACGGCCATCGTTTATCGTTCCAGCTGAGTCGGTAGGACACTTTTCTTTTATGCGTTTTTAAAGTACGACAGATTGCAGATCCACGGGGTGTATCAGAGAAGACGATCACAAGGCGAATGAGCCCGTGTGAGATACGGTGAGCTGCACCTGACTCAGTTTATACACTTTGACTCGGAAAGCAGCGTCAACTAATATTTTGAGCTGAATATTTGTCGCTTGTTTTTAAGAGTCTAAAGTCAGATGCAGATTCACAGATACTTTTTCAAACAACTTTACAGCTCTGATCAGTGGCAAACATGACACTTCTTATCTACCACATACCCTGGGACTCGTACTTCTTGCAATTTCAGATGACTGTGTATCATCTTACAATATATTTGGGTGGTCGCATTGGGCCATCTAGACTTGTGACAGTTTTCTAACAAGAAGCACATTTCGGTTAAATTGGGGTGCTCATTATCATAAAACTGGTAAATGTCTGATGGCCAAACGAAATTAAAATATTTTACAGTGCCTGTTAAATATCACAGATCAGTGCAGTAGATAAGAAAGCATCATACTCTTATCATGTAATTTATGTTAAACCTTCAGTTTTCTCTCAGAAATGTGTGTTAATTTCGACCGAATCAATTTCATCGGCAGCAGTAAAGCATTTTTCCAATTAATTGTTGTGCTCTCTCAATTACGTCCACCTCCCCTGACGTCTGGAATTAGGAGGAATCTACAGAAGACGATTCACCAATCAAAACACAGTATGTGCTAAAGCCCACCCTCTCAACTTTGACGACTTAAAGTGACAGATTTATTTCAAGCCGTATTTTATGATGTGTTTGGAGGAATACTTTATTTTTTATAAGAGTTGAATTTTAATCCTGGTCCAATGTGTCTTAGTCTCATTTCCTTCTGAGCTTATCCTTAAAAGTTGATGCTGCTATTATTTAACTTTGTGAAGGTGCCAGCTTATCGAATACATCCCACCATAAATCAAGTTTCCAAAACCCAAAAAACCTTCAGCTGGTCTGCCAACTTGAAGTTTTTCACCCTCCTGTTCAAATGTAGGCGGGTCACCAGGAATAATACATCAAAAGGGGGCGTGTCCTTATGCAAATATCGTAACTTCACTGTTACTGAAACAGCGCTTTACTGTTTTACGCTTTACAGTTGTTTACCTTCACTAACAGTTTTATACTGTAAAAGTAAGAGATTTTTTCAGTGTAACTGTAATGTATCAGAAAACGGTAGCATATTTTGAAGGTTGAAAAATATCGATTTTACAGAACTCAGTTATAAAAAATAATGAAATGTATTGTTTAAGATTTACAGGTAATTTTTCATTAGAACATAAAGTAACTTTCCTTTTTTTTCAGAAAAGGTATTTTACTTTCACCATCTACAGTATCTTTACCATTACATTTACTGACATTTTTTACAGTGTAGATCACAATTTTTTTTACACTACCAAAGTAAACTTACAGCCCAACACAAGCTGGTCGCCCCTACGCTAACGTACAGAAAAAAAACAAAAATCAAAAAGTGTGTTTGTGTTCTGCCGCCAGTCATTTAGGGTGAAATCTGGCCAGTTGTGACTGGAGCGCCACCACTGCCTGTCTGTCTTTACTTGGGCCTTGGTAAGCCTTTGTCTGTCTGGCAGGGACTACGTACCTCACAGAAATTGATCTCCATGTCAGCGTCTTCTGTGTTCAACCTAAACCTTGTGTGCATTAATAAACCTAAAATCTGGAATAGCCTGCCGATAGGAATTCGCCAGGCTAATACAGTGGAGCACTTTAAAACACTGCTGAAAACACATTACTTTAACATGGCCTTTTCATAACTTCACTTTATCTTAATCCTGATACTCTGTATGTTCAATTCATCATAATAACTATTCATGGTGGCACTAAAATCCGTACTAACCCCTACTCTCTCTTCTGTTTCTTTTTCCGGTTTCTCTGTGGTGGCGGCCTGCGCCACCACCAACTTATTCAAAGCACCATGATGCCCCAGCATTGATGGACTAAAAGCCAGAAGTCCACGTGATAATCATCATCATCATCATCATCATCCAGTCCTTCCGTGAAAACCATAAATACAAAGAGGACTGTTTCATTTATGTTAGGTAGATTGCCCAGAGGGGACTGGGCGGTCTCATGGCCTGGAATCCCTGCAGATTTTATTTTTTTTCTCCGGCCGTCTGGAGTTTTTTTTGTTTTTTCTGTCCCCCCTGGCCATTGGACCTTACACTTATTCTATGTTAATTAATGTTGACTTTTATTTTCTTACTGTGTCTCTTATTTTTCTATTCTTCATTATGTAAAGCACTTTGAGCTACATTTTTGTGTATGAAAATGTGCTATATTAATAAATGTTGTTGTTGTTGCATTTGTTCTCAGCTTATAAGGCTTTATAGAACTCTGTCTGTACAGAACAGTAAAATTACAGTAAACGTGGGTTAGGCCGACTCACAATTCTTCAATTCTGTGTGTATGTGCCTTGTGCCAGATGGGATAGAAGAAATGAGAGCATGTGTAGTAAACTCAAGCAAACAACAGGAGAACATGCAAACTTCACACAGTCAAGCCACCATCCAGAAAGTGCCCTCCGCTTACTGAGCTGTCAGTGTGTTTGATGGCATCAGAAATGGACACTCCGATTAGTAACAAAAATGTCTTGTTTGAAAGTTGCTGCAATGCAGTGCAGTGATGGGTCACCAATAGATGCCCCTTGTTTTAGATGTTAATCCTCCCAGGTTATCTTGTTGTTCACACAGACAGCTGTATGTCATAAATAACAGAATACTAAGTTTCAGTCTGTCTTGAACCCAGAGCTTGCCATTCACATAAGACTAACTGATGTAGGAAAATGGAGGAAAGAGAAGACACACACGGATAGGCTGGAATCATTGCTGGTGACTATCAAGGAAAACAGTACAGCATACTACAATATAGTAAGTACGGAAAAGCTTTTTCTCAGAGCTTTAGAAAATACTTTCATTCATTCTTAAAATGATTTGGTTTCTTTTACACACGACACATGTGGATGGTGGAGTGCCATGAAATCAACAAATGAAATTCAAATCAGTTGTATTCCTGCTGGAGGAAATCGGCAGCCATAAACTCCCAATCAAAATGTTCATCTACTGTACTTTTTAAAGATATTTAAAAGAACCAAACCTACCCCTTTTGGTCGTCTCCGATCCCCTGAATCGTTCTCTGTACCTGATGAGTGAATCAAACAATCAGATATCAAACACTTCACCTCCGCATAACAGCACCTGCTCTGCTATACCAGTGGGTAGATTTTCTACATTAAAGTCTAGACATGCCAGTCTTAGAGTTTCATGAAGCTCCATCCATCCTGGGTACTGGCATACCAGCGTCCTGTGGTGTGATGAACAAAATGCTGAGCATTGCTGTGTGTTACTCTGATTGGAGAGTTCATCTAAATGTAGCATTTTTCTTTACCAGGATTTTTTTGCTCTTTTCTAACCACAGAATGTAAGTAATGGAAACTGTTTGTGGGTGCTTGAAACTCTGCAGCTGGTGAGGGGCACAGTGCTGCCCAGGCCATGGAGCAGTGCAAGTGGCAGTACAAGCTGGCAGGACAGTCAGTTAATAACCAGTGCCATAGAAGCTAGCAGTCCAAAGTAAGTGTGTGTCTCTTGTGTTAAGGATTTAAAGTGTAAAAAGTATATCTAGATAAAGCAGTACATAGCATTCAAAATGGAGTGCGCTAGTGCTAGCAGGCAAGTGAGGGCTTAGCACACATTCATGTGGAGAAGGACATTGATTTACATGCACTGTAGGCAGTGCCACTAGGCTTTAAAGAAAGGAAACTTTAGGAAAACAATGGTGATGTGGTGTTAAGAGGCTTTTGGAGTGTGTAAAGATTATTCTGGGAAATACCAAGAAATGCAGGACTACGCAAAGACATCTTCGGAAATAACAAAAAGACAAAACCAGAAGAGGAAATCAAGGGAGGACTGAGCATCTAAACTGAAATGAAAAGCAAGAAGATTGAAAATACACAAGACAAGAGTTACTGCCATTGACCTGGTATCCTGTATCCAATTAGGCCTTTGTTCGGAGAGTTCAGAGAGTTTGAAGTTTTTTAATCCAAAGTATGGGCAGGCTATGCAGTATAGAACTAAGTGGGGGGCCCTGCACAATCTGCTTTAGTGGTACACCAGGCCTGTTAAGACAGCAGAGTTAACAGGGATTCAGACATCCAGTTGTGCCAAATCCTCTCTTACATTCCAAGGGTATAGTTGAATTCTTCATACCAAGATCAGCCTGGACTTCATCTGACAACAAAGGTGTAAATCAGAGTTGATCTGACATATGCAGGCCCAAAAGTGCCAAAATAGGGCCCCACGAATAAAGAGATACCTTAACAAATGTCAACTGTGATGGACAAAATAATGTGCCTATGAGAAGACTCTGATTTTTGTAACTGGAAGAAGTGACCATTCTATTCAAAAGCTAGCTGCACCCATAACTCTCAGGGCACTCACTCACTCACACGGGAGGGTCTGCTCTTACTCTCCAAAATGACTGAGACAACCAGAAAGCTGATGAGCCACTTTGTCTTTGGGGACCTAAAAACAGACAGGCCCTTCTCTTTGTGGACATGAAAACTGATATCTAGTCTGTTAAGCCAATAACTGAGCCAGACTGAGAAGTAGCCATTATTTCAAGAACTCCACACATCAGACATCATCTTGACACACCTGGTATCGTAAAACTATTTATCTGTGCCAAGATAAATAAAAACTTTAAAAAAAAACAGTAAAACACCAGCCTGTTCTGTGTTATATGTTTGTCTGTCTAGTATGTCTACATATTGTTTTCTATTGTCAGTAACTATGCATGTAGTTATTGTTAATTAATTAATTATCAACATTGCCAACAAAAAACCTGATAAATAACCAAGCTAAATCTCTCCTCATGCCTACTGTGGCATGCCACCATCTTAAATAGTGCTGCTGCTAACAACAGTATGGCCAGGGCTAATAAGTTCTAAAAGCCAAAGCACAATCTAATAATGCAGACGACTGCACTTCATGTAGGGATTTCTGTCACTTAGGCCTGTATTCCGTATGGTGTGCATCTTGTCCCTTTGGACTGAACAACATCAAACAAATCACCAGGACCAGATAATATTTATCCTCGTGTTCTTAAGGAGGCTAGTGAGTACAGATATAAACCCTTGACACATATTTTTAAGAAGTCACTGCGCACTGGAGAGATTCCGAAGAACTGGAAAATGGCAAATATCATCCCATTATATAAAAAGGGTGACAGGGCAGATCCAAGCAACTATAAGCTTAACATGCATCACAGGAAAATTAATGGAAGGAATTGTTAAGGATAAGATTGAGCAACACATGGCAAAGACAGGAGTTATTCTGAACAGTCAGCATGGGTTCAGAAGAGGGAGGTCGTGTTTGACTAACATGTTGGAATTCTATGAGGAGGCAACAAAAGGATCTGATCAAAGTGGAGCTTATGATATTATTTATCTGGACTTTCAGAAAGCATTTGATAAGGTGCCACATGAGAGGTTGGGCATCAACTTAAAAGAAGTGGGAGTTCAGGGTGATGTTTGTAGATGGGTGCAGAATTGGCTCAGACACAGGAAGCAGAGGGTGATGGTGCGAGGAGCCTCATCAGAACTGGCCGATGTTAAGAGTGGTGACCAGTAGAGGTCAGTGCTAGGGCCGCTGCTATTTTTAATATCTATAAATGATTTAGATAGGAATATAAGTAACAAGCTGGTTAAGTTTGCAGATGATACCAAGATAGGTGGATTAGCAGATAATTTGGAATCCATTATATCATCACAGAAGGACTTGGATAACATACAGGCTTGGGCAGATTTGTGGCAGATGAAATTTAATTCCAGTAAATGTAAAGAATTACACATAGGAAGTAAAAATATTAGGTTTGAATACACAATGGGAGGTCTGAAAATCGAGAGTCCACCTTGTGATAAGGATTTAGGAGTCACAGTGGACTCTAAGCTATCGACTTCCCGACAGTGTTCAAAAGCCATTAAGAAGGCTAACAGAATGTCAGGTTATATAGCGCCTTGATGTGTGGAGTACAAGTCACAGGAGGTTCTGCTCAGGCTTTATAACACACTGGTGAGGCCTCATCTGGAGTCCTGTGTGCAGTTTGGGTCTCCAGGCTACAAAAAGGACAAAGCAGCACTAGAGAATGTCCAGAGAAGAGCGACTAGGCTGATTCAGGGCTACAAGGATTGAGTTATGAGGAAAGATTAAAAGAGCTGAGCCTTTACAGTTTAAGCAAAAGAAGATTAAGAGGTGACATGATTGAAGTGTTTAAAATTATGAAGGGAATTAGTGCAGTGGATCGAGACGGTGACTTTAAAATGAGTTCATCAAGAACACAGGGACACAGTTGGAAACTTGTTAAGGGTAAATTTTGTACAAACATTAGGAAGTGTTTCTTTACACAAAGAACGATAGACACTTGGAATAAGCGGCCAAGTAGTGTGGTAGACAGTAAGACGTTAGAGACTTTGAAAACTCGACTTGATGTTTTTTTGGAGGAAACAAGTGGAGAGGACTGGTGAGCTTTGTTGGGCTGAATGGCCTGTTCTCGTCTGGAGTGTTCTAATGTTCTAACATCCCCGTGAACTGGCAGCCTCTCCTGGCTCTTACACAGCAGTTACATACCAATGAATGCACATGTTTGCAGACAAACCACTTCAGCTGCAGGAAGAAGACAATAACAATTTCAAAGATGGATGGCTGTGGATCAGCTTTGGTGACCTACCTTGTTTGCCTTGAGCTCGCTTCATTTTTATTTTTATTTTCCAGCACAGTATCTGCAAGAACAAACACACAATCACAAGCTGTGATGCACTGCATGTGCGCCATAAAATCCAAACCAAAGAGAAAGGGTAAAAAAGTTAAAAGTAAAATTAAACTTGGAACCTCAAAATAATAGACCACAGATAATTCCAGTAAAGATTTAAAAACATAATAAAATTGGTTTCATTAATGGTGGTAGGCCCCAATGTCACAAGTGAGTGTTTTTGTTATAAATGTTCTTCCTATTATATTTACTATGTAAGCTAAGGAACTCTTTAAATTGTTTCAATCTGGTAAATGATCGTGTCAAACAACTCTTTACATTTTTGCCTATTGACTAAAAACACAGATAGAAGAAGTTGTCGTCTTACGACTTTGGAATTGAAGCCCTCAGGCCCAGTTTGGAGGTGAGCTCAGCTGCTGATAACCCACTGGAGAAGCGAGTTTCATGGACAGTCTGGTAAAATGTATACAAGGAAAGCTGGCCCTTAAATGGAGTGTCTACAGTTTCAACAACTGATGAATTCTAAAAGAACACCAAGTGAGCGTCACAGACACACCAGTGGAGAACACCTCGCAAAGTCAGAGACTCCAAACGTACTGAATGTTCTCAGAGTATGACATGGCAGAATATGAAGATGGCAGGAGACGAGATCACAGCTGTCATACACACAGTGTGAAGGGTTAGGAAGTCGAACAGCCGAAGTGGACACCTGGCAGACCAGAATGTGATGTGCTTTAGCTTGGGGTCAAAATAAGGATTTCAACTTAAAAGTACACCAACAGTGACAGACTGCATGTGTATTAAAGAAGGTCTTCAGACAACTTTCAAAGTACAGTCCTGAGATAGTAAGTTTTGATTTCCTCTCCATTTAACTGATGCATTTCTCTACGATGGCTTTTGCACATTTGTAATTCAGTGAGGTGTTGGCGCAAACAACATAGTAGTATTTACATTGTAGATGGATAAAGATAAGCAGTTTGAAGGGTTAGGAAGTCAGAACAGACGGAGCGGTCATCTGCTAGAACAGGATATGGTGTGCCCTGGCTTGGGGTCAAAATAATGTGCCATTTACCAACATTTAACAAGCACTATGATGGAAATCATTAAACTTAAAAGTACAGCAACTATTTGACATTGGAAAAAATCAAATACTCAGAGGATCCGTACGGACTTTTTTCAAAACATGGGAGGATCTAATTAGTAATATTTTAAAATAAGCTTATAAAGCACAGAGGAAGCAATTATTTCTGTATTTCTTTGTCTTCTGCATTCATCTCTATTGGCTTATCAAATTTATTAATTTAGGTATGGTTACAAGCCTTAAATTTCACGCCGTTTGCCTTGCTCTCTCTCTCGGGGGTGGGGATCGATTTGTCCTTAACTCAGTTTTTCTTTTTGTAAAAACTTGATTGATTTGTATGGATTGCAATAAATAAAAAAAAAAAAAAAAAAGTAGAGCAACAGCGACAGACTGGATGTGTGACCATCACGTATATTAAAGAAGGTCTTCAGACAACTTCCAAAGCACAGTCATGAGATAGTAGGTTTTGATGTCAACACCATTTAACCAATGCCATTTGTCTATGATGGATTTTGCACATTTGCAATTCAGTGAGGCGTCAGTGGAAACAACAAGGTAATATAAATGTGGTTTTCTCACGATGCCCCCAGACTTGACATCCATGCATGACATTTTGACATCCCTCGAGAGCTGGATAAACTGTCACCAACCTTTCTGACTGCCAATGGAAGTACACAATACTGTAAAAGGTTAATCAAAGATGTGTGTGCACCTACAAGTGCAAAAGCTACTAAAGAATACTGAAGCTCTGTCCCCTAGAACATGTGGGCACCTGCTTCGCTCCTGTGTACAGTTACTCTGCCCGACATTCCACTTTACATTTCAAAGATCTCTGGATCAGGTGCCCAGACTCGGGAAATGGGCCAAAGTTATCCCATTTACCAGAACTGCACATCCAAAGCCTTCAATGACTTCAGACCAGTGAACTTATCTTCTCATTTCATGAAATTCCTTGAGAAGCTGAGAAACATGGGGCTGTTAGTGACTCCACTGTAATTATGTGGATAGACTTAAGCGCAGCATTTGACACCATTGACCATTCTATTTTAATGGACAGGCTAGAAAATGACGTTGGGCTTACAGGCACTGTGTTCGCTTGGTTTAGTTCTTATTTATCAAATCGATTCCAATGTGTACAGAATTATGCTGACAGTACTCCATCATTATACACAGAAGTTCAATATGGTGTCCCGCAGGGCTCAGTACTAGGATCTTTACTGTTTTCAATTTACATGTTTCCACTTGGATCTATCATTAGGAAGCATAATGTTAATTTTCAGTCATATGCAGATGACACCCAGTTATATCTTTTATTTAGATCAAATGATGTTTCTCCGATGTTGTCTTTAGTTGTGTTAGTGAATTAAAGGAGTGGATGGATGAGAACTACTTGTCTTTAAATACAGTAAAACAGATGTTAAATGTTGGAGGGAATGACACTGATCACAACAATATTTTGTCATCATTTAACTCAGCTGGAGTCCCCATTTAATTTTACTGAAATAGCCCGCAATCTCAGAGTTATCTTTGACTTTAGCATGTCCTTTAAAGCGCACATTACAAAGTTGTCCAAATCAGGTTTCTTTCTTCTCAAAAATGTTGGGGATTTAAGGTGTCTTCTAAATAAACAGGATTCTGAGAAATTAATTCATGCATTTATTTCTAGTAGGATTGACTGCTGCAAAGTGGTGTTAACTGGATGTTCAAACTGTTCTTTATACAGCCTCCAGTTAATCCAAAATGCTGCTGCAAGAATTATTACAAGAACAAGAAAATACAAACACATAACTCCAGTTCTTAAATCGTTACGCTGGCCCCCAGTTAAGTTTAGGGCAGATTTCAAAATCCTCTTTTTAACATATAAAGCATTAAATGGCCGAGGTCCGGCTTACTTATTTGAACTTATCATGACTTACAAACCACAATGCACTTTAAGATCTCAAGATGCCGATCTGCTTATGATTCCAAGGATTAATAAAATAACAGTGGGAGGTCGAGCTTTTAGTTACAGGGCCCCTAAACTGTGGACTGGTCTGCCTGCTACTTGTAAATCCCAGCTGAAGACTCACGACTTTAGTTTAGCACACCCTGACTAGAGCTGCTGATTAACAGAACAAACTGCATCTCTATTGTTAGTCATTAGCACTAAAACATAAGTCACATGAGAGTTAGAATTTGTTACTAACCCTCACCTATTCTGTTTCTCTTCTCGGTAATCAAATGTGGCAATTGGTGCCACGGCCCACCTGCCAAGTTGTTTTGCCTGCCTAAGGTAAAGTCATCTCTGATGGAGGATCGCAGGAATAGTGGGGAAGAGGGGTCCTTTCATCGGATTGGCAGGCCCAGCGCTGACTCAGCTGTGGAATGGCCAATAGGGGGAGGCAGCTTGATGGCTGAGGTCTCCAGGACTCTAAACAAACCAGAATCCTATTATGGGATATCATCTACTGTTGAATTCTGCTCCATACTTGAATTTTTTTTTATTTTTATACTCTATCGAGGATTTGTTCTGTTCTGCGTGTTGTGTTGTATTGATCCCCTTCTTTCTGACACCCACTGCACGCCCAAACTACCTGGACAGGGGTCTCTCTTTGAATTGTCTTTCCCGAGGTTTCTTCCATTTTTTTCCCTACAAGGGTCTTTTATTGTCTTCTTAGAGAGTCAAGGCTGGGGGGCTGTCAAGAGGCAGGGCCTGTAAAAGCCCATTTCGGCACTTCTTGTGTGATTTTGGGCTATACAAAAATAAATTGTATTGCATTGTTACATGACCCCCCAGGCCTAGCTGGACCCACACCAATGTGCACAGTAAACACAGAGGCAGGTGTTTGCCAATTTCTGTCTGCTTTGATTGATAGCTTCTATTTTAATAATCACTTCGCGGGTTGAATTCTGGACGTTTTGTCTACAGATTACAGGGCCATCTTCCTTTCTTTCCGCACCCCCAAAATACTGTTGAGCACACTTTTTGTTTCGCAATTGCACAATTGCACCCACAATGAAATTTACTGTTAATTTTGTGAAGACCGCATGTGAACGGACATTGCCCTCTTTCACTCAACACTATTGATTAGAGTTGGTGACGTTATATTTTATATAACCTGTTTGAGGAAGATTCCGATTCAGGCCACTAGTCAAGGACTTTGGTGTGCATCAATCAAGCAAGTTATTAGGAATTTCATTGTAGGCCAACATAATGAATGGGGTGGAAGGAAGGCACACCTGGACCGCAGTTCTGGCAGCAATGGTTGGAGGTCCCATACCAAGCTATGATGCCAATATACAGTGTGACCGATAGGGGGCGCTGTCATCCCCTTGAACCCTCAGATCAGAAACCAGATAAAAGTCCAATTATTTATTTTGTAACAATAATGTGCACCAAGCACCCTCCACTCCACAATACTCCTAAATCACTACAATAATCCACAATACAATAATCCTCCACTCTCCCAGACACGTTGACACCCTTCCTACCAACTCAGCTCATCCGTCTGGGATTTCCCAGAGTCCTTTATAGTCCTTGACCCGGAAGTGCTTCTGAACCCTCAGTCCATGTGACTCCCCAGCACCTCCGGGTCAGATCAAAAGCTCTTCTATTTCATCACAGAAGTACGTCATTTCCTCTGTCCCTGTAACCAGGATGTACTTCCGGGTTATAGGGGACATAAAAGTCTTTGAGCCTCTCTGTAGCATTCCCTTGCGGCCCCCATGGTATCCAGGAGGGCTGTGAAGGAAACCTCCAATATCTATGATGCTCTGCTGGAATTTGGGGCACCTCCATGCTGCCAGAAGGGCTTGATCTAGTGGCATGGGGGTACTAGCTGGGATGAATGGCCGGCCATATCTCACAACAGGAAGGACAAAGTGGATAAAACATCTCAACCAAGATGAATAATGGCCCCTTTCCAGTTTGGTAGACTATATATATGGGATATTGGAAGACTGCCTCCCATACGCAGGTCATTTCTCCATACACTGGGTGGCAGCATCCCTAATGGACACTCCTTGCTATGAACATCCACAGCGAGTTGTGGTTTTGTAGGATTGTCCTGTTGGGTTCCATGAGGGCTGCCAGGGGGAGCTGTCAGGAAGGAAAGCTCGCCTTCTGCCTGACCTAGAAGTGTTTCCTGGAGACAAGGGTTCAACATTGGAAGTACTTCTGGGTTGGTTTAGAAGGAAGCCTTCCAATTTACCCAGGGAGTCGTAGTCAGGATAGGAGTCGGACCAAACCTTCCTGTGCGGAGTGGAGAAGAGAGAAAGGAAGGATTGTGCTGAGTTCCTGAGGAAAACCGGTCTGCTAAAAGGTACTGTTGTGTTAATAAAACACCTATTTGAAACCAGAAATGTGTCAGGAGTCATCGTGTCTAAGGTTTGGAGGGTCTGTTATGCCCTGTTCAGGCCACACGGTATACACATGATGACACATTGGGTATGAATTGATTACCTTCTACTAAAAACCAAAGCCTTCTGTTTTTAAAAACGCCAACACTATTGTCCACTGGGACATTGATGTTTAAATGATTACGTTGACCTCTTTTACAAGTTGATTTGGATAACAATATCAGTTAAGTGAATCCATTAAAAATGTTAAAATGTAAACAGGACAACCAAACCTGAAGGAATGCCTTTGTTTACCAGTGGGCCTTAAGTGAAAGGACAATTCATCGATTAACTGAATAGAAATACCATACAATGTGCCCCCTGTGCAGAGGGACTTGAGAACATTGTGAAGAAATCCACGACAGATTTACTGATGTCTGCCTAGCCAGGGACTTGCTCACTCACACATTCATGCTTGGTTTAGGATGCTCTTCATGGACTTGGAGTAAGTGCAGGATGATGGAGGCAGCCGGCTTGGTGCCCACAGGGTGTTGCCATCCCCGTGCCATGTGGATTCTCTTCCAAGTACTCAGTGGTGTCTGTCAGCAGAATGTATTACTTTGCACTCTTACTGTGGATTTGCTTACATTGGTTCCCAAACTGAACAACTACTGCATGTTTTGGAAGTTCAACCAAGAAAGGAAAAAAATGGGCAGTTGAATCATTCATTAAGAAAGTGAAAAATGTAAGGAATCTTCAAAAAGAAAGAAAACAAACACAGCCGCTTCCCTTCTGCTGTCGTCCTTTCACACATTTTCACACTCCATTCTGAGTCACTCAAGTGTGTGTTTTGTGCCATTTGTGCAAAGACTTTGGTCACTTATAATAAACCAAAGAGTGGATTTGGTTCTAATTTGCTGGCCATTTTATACATTTGGGGGTACTAATAAAATGAATAAGTGTCACTCACATTGACACAATTTAACAAATGAGGGCCAAAAACAGTCCGAGAATTGGAAATAGCCATTAGGTGTCCCATCGGACTGGGACTGGACAGGTGAAGTGACTGTTTAACACAGGGGTGTCAAACTCCAGTCCTCGAGTGCCGCAGTGGCTGCAGGTTTTCATTCTTACCATCTTAATTAGTGACCAGTTTTTGCTGCTAATTACTTCTTTTAATTAACTGGTCTCAGGCCCTTTAGTTGTTTCTTTTTCCTTAATTAGCAGCCAAACAATAACGAGACACAAAACAAGCTGCCACATCACACAATATCTGAAAATAAAGAAAGGTGAAGGTCTCAGTAAGGCTGATCTCTCAACTCACCAAAACACCTTGACGATGTTCTTATGAAAAACAGAAAATCAGCAGTTTTAAAAATGTCAGCTGTGGCAGAACGAGAGCAGCAACAAGCCATGGAATTAAATAAGTTTAATTAACAGCAAGAATTGGCTTCTCATTAAGAAACTGGTTGGAGTTTGAAGCCCCAGTTTAGCTGGTCATCTGTTGGCTTGTTTCAAGTCTCATTTCTGCTTGGCTGCATTTTAATGAGGAAACAAATCAATTCAGAGGACTGAATCATTCTAACAGGGCTATTAAAATATTGAATTAGCAGTGCAAACAGGTCACTGATTAGGAAAGGGTTAGAATGAAAACCTGTAACCGCTGCAGCCCACCAGGCCTGGAGTTCGACACCCGTGGTTTAACACACTTCAGCACGGCTGTCAGGCTCAGGCCCTGGTGGGTCCCGGAGGGCCATGGTGGCAGCAGATTTTTGTTCCAGCTCTTTTCACCATCGCTAACCAACTGCTAACACTAATCGAAGATACTAAGTTGCCTTATTTTAACTGACGCCTATGTTAAAGATTTCATTTTTCCTTTTGACAGCAGTCAACAAATGCTGAAAGGAAAAGCAGGCCAATAGTTGACCGGGCTAACTCAGATCCCATTTCCTACAATAGCCGTCTCAATTAAATAATACGAAGGAAAACAGATCTGCTATGGTCTGCAAAGTATTGGGGTGTCAAAACTAGAGGAACGAGAGCACCGCCGAGCCAAAGAATTAGAACAAATTCATGAAACAACAGGACTCACAAACAGCTCAACAGACGACTGGGTGGAGAGAATAAGCGAATCCAACGGGACTGTTTGAGACCCTTCACTTAGGTGGGTAATCTGTCGGCTTGCTTTACGTCTTTTGCTTGTTAGGGAATAAAAAAGCAATTAACACCAAGCAACTCTGTTAAATTAGCTTAAACTAGTGAGGACAGCGCTATATAATTGTAATCACTATTCATTATTATTATGATACTAGGCTGACCCGCCTTTTAAGGCGACCGACTTTTAAGTTGACCACTTCTTAAGGCAATTCAATATGTAGATCAATTTGATATTTTATACAAACTCATTAATTTGGTTATATTGCATTTGAGCGGTATTACTTTAATACTCGTAGTTTCTGTTATTTTTGTGATGAAATTTAAACTTTTTTTCTATATTGAGGTCGCCCTTTTGAAACCCCCTGATATTTACTACGCTGATATTTGTACTCCATCAACATTAATTATTTCCAGAGACATAATTTTGTCTATTTTTCCAGCGTATCGCGCACAAAAGCAAGGGAACGATGGGAGCACCAGAACTCTGCTCACATCATGTCGCTTCGTACCGCAAGCTGCAAGTAGTAAGTCTGTGATAAGCTACGCTTTCCACTCACGGGACGGAAGGACAATCCCGACCGCTTTTCTATAGTAAGAAAGAAGAAGAAGATATCACACAGTCTGGAGTAGAAAATCATCTTTTACCTGGAAAAACGAAACTACAAATCCCATCGTGCATTGCAAAATGGACGGGGCGTGTGTGAAACTCTGCGCCTGCGTAGCACTCACGGGACGGAAGGACAATCCCGACGGCTTTTATATCGAAGGACGATGATATGTCACAATTGTAACTGTCACATAGTGTTTGGGTCTGCGTTTGTGTTTGTGACGTTTGCCTCCAAGGATAGAAATACTGCTTCCGTGAATAACCTTGCTGTTCCTGTTTCGAGCTGAATAAAGCTGGTTTTGGTAAATTACTGAGACTCAGCCTCGTCCTTGGGGTGCAAGACGGAAACTCACACGTCACATATGCGCTATATAAATGTGATTAATTCTATTATGATGATGATCTATGCCTCATTTGTAACTCTGTCACATACTGTCTTGGTCAGTTTATCGTCTCTTCCTTTACGAATGTAATGTCTGTAGTGAAAGAAATACAGGCAATGGAGGCGGCAGCTAAAACATAAAGGACCCTTTCTACGTCAACTTGTTAGTGCGGTTGCCTTGACAACAGCTCATCATGCAGGGAAACCAAAGTGAGAAAAAACAGGTGGACCACAAAGCCGGAGTGAAGAGAGAGAGAGAGGCAAGCTAAGTGGGCACAGCTGCTAGCCACTCGTCCGACTTGACAAGATCAGATCCCAGCTGGACGATCGGGAGGCGAGTGTGGCCACCTCGAAGACGGACACCGCGATTGACAGGAGCCAGCAAGGAATTGGAAGGCGAGGAGGCCCAGCGGCGCTCGGATCTGACCGTCCTGTATGTTTCAGACTGGTGACAAGGAGCTCAATTTTCTTTCCATTGACGCTGGAATAGAAAGGCTGCACTGAACCCAAGGCATAAGAGAGAACCGGTAGCTGTTCTCATTGCATTGTTTTGGCTTTCCTATAAGGGGACCGTGACGTTGTGCTCTGTGGAGTTTGTCAACTTTCATTAATGGCCGCCTATGTCACCTAATAGATTGACCGTTTTCGACTTCACCATCTAACATAAAGGTCTCTTCAACTGTTAGTCAGAAACAAGACAACCCAACAATTTCAGAAAACGTATTACTAAAGGATGAATATACATAAAATGTAGCTCGGAGTGTTTTAAGCCATTCCACATTCGAGTTGTTCTTTTAAGAAGCAAACTTAAACAAAAAAATCATTTCATTAATCGATTCAGGGTCATGGCCATGCCAGCAAGCATTGGACAAGAGGCAGGAACAACCCCTGGACGGGGCGCCAGCTCATCCCAGGTGAACCCAAGCGCACACCGACAATAACAGACTCAATTTAGCACCAGCGAATCCCCGCACCTGCATGTCTTTGCAAGGAAACCCACCAGGAAAACATACAAAAACTGCCGTCATGGAGCGTTAGGGAGACCGCAATAATTAAAGAGACACGGCTCACATTTCAAGGTGTACCTTCCAGGATGTGCGAGAGCAAACATTATCCATCCATTATCCAACCCGCTATACCCTAACTACAGGATAATGGGGGTCAGCTGGAGCCAATCCCAGCCAGCACAGGGCCCAAGGCAGGAAACAAACCCCGGGCAGGGTGCCAGCCCACCGCAGGGCATACACACACACCAAGCACACACTAGGGACAATTTAGGATCGCCAATGCACCTAACCTGCTTGTCTTTGGACTGTTGGAGGAAACCCACACAGACACGAGGAGAACATGCAAACTCCACGCAGGGAGGACCCAGGAAGTGAACCCGGGTCTCCTTACTGCGAGGCAGCAGCGATACCACTGGCACATATTATGGGATGTTCAAAAAGCAAAACAGATGCACGTCAGATGCATCCATCCATCCATTTTCCAACCCGCTGAATCCGAACACAGGGTCGGGGGGGTCTGCTGGAGCCAATCCCAGCCAACACAGGGCACAAGGCAGGAATCCAATCCCGGGGAGGGTGCCAACCAATCCGCAGGACACACACAAACACACCCACACACCAAGCACACACTAGGGCCAATTTAGAATCGTCAATCCACCTAACCTGCATGTCTTTGGACTGTGGGAGGAAACCAGAGCGCCTGGAGGAAACCCACGCAGACACGGGGAGAACATGCCAACTCCACGCAGGGAGGACCCGGGAAGCGAACCCAGACGGGTCTCCTTAATGCGAGGCAGCAGCGCTACCACTGGCACATATTATGGGATGTTCAAAAAGCGAAACAGATGCACGTGTACTACATTAGTCATTTCTGCATAGAGAAATATT
Organism: Polypterus bichir lapradei; assembly: GCA_026402145.1. Lineage (NCBI taxonomy): Eukaryota > Metazoa > Chordata > Cladistia > Polypteriformes > Polypteridae > Polypterus > Polypterus bichir. The sequence continues at coordinate 2,320,613 of JANRMT010062841.1, read as the reverse complement.
TGTAATAACTAAGAGTCAGTAGTGTCCTGAATTAATAAGAAGTGTACGTTAATGACCAGAGGTGGGTTCATTTGCGCTTTACTTGTATGTTTGTTATACGTTAAGATACAAAGTTGTTTAAAGTGTACTATTTAGCATATGTTGGTAATGTGCCTTTATTTAAATACAGCAATATTATTTAATAATAGCCTATGGTACTACATCAATGTGCTTTACTATAAGTTTGTTGATACTGTTTACTGATAAACTTTTATTGATTTCTATTTCATACTACCGATAAGCTAGTACCAAAGTTGAGTAACACTGACATCTAGTGGACCTTTGTGTAATTTACCACTAAATTTATGTATTCTTTTTATGGTATACCACACACACGTATATACCCTCTTCAAATGCAGGTGTATATCTTCGAATAAATAAGCCAATTTCATTCTGGGCTGTTGTGTGGAGTGTTCTGCATCATTTACTAGAGTCCTGACCGACACTCCGGAATGAACACTAAGTCCTGGACACTCTACGGATACGGTGGTCCTTTGAGCACCCGGCTGGGACTTCACTCCCTTAATGCGTGCCTCCCCACGTGTTAACTTCATTACTGTTAGCAATTTATCTGTAAACGGTCATATACATGCCGTAATGCATGCCATCATGAACATGATATCAATTATACATCTCCGTATTCTAAATGTTCGTCATATCGGCAATTTAATGAGCTCCGTGTGGCGAAGCCGTATAAGAAGCTCATAGCGGTGAACGACTGGGCTGCTTCACTTACGATGGGGGTTGACAGACTCTGGTAAGTTAAACATCTACTTTAAGATGGGGTTTACGAAGTTCTACGAAATTAAAGTGGAAATGTCGACTTTAATCATTAATTAATCTTTTTTTCCTTTACTGTGTCCCTAATATTTTGTTCTCTGTGGCCCCAATACTCTTCCGTAACGCACACACAAATGTACAGCAACTGCACACACTTTTAAAAAACTGGAACATTTATGACAGAGTGCAGCTCACCAAAAAGCGAACAGAAGCCGCCCGGATCAGCGGCGTGTCGCTCACCGTTTGAAGTCCGGCGCTGCTGTCACTTCCAGCCTAACAAAGAGACGGCGAGCGAGCGCGAGGCTTCCTAACAGACGACATTTCGGTCTCCATCTGTCAGCGTGTGGACACGAAATCATCGAGCAACACACTCGACACGAGGGGCGAACAAGCGAGACGCGGGCCGAACAAAGCCCACACAGCGAGAACTGCTGAGAGACGGAGGACCTGTGATGTGACACGGGGGGCTACAGCGGGGGGACACTGACACATCACTTCATTTTCGATTTGACGGTTGGTTGAATCCGCCGCTACGAGGAAAAATCGGACACAGAAAATCCAAAGAATAAAATCCTCCAAAGATGAATAGCGGACAGAGGTGAACGGCATTCCTAAAGCCTGGATCGCCCACTAAAGAATAAGGGGACTCGTCGGATTCAAAGTGAAGGAGGGGCAGTTGGAAGTGTTGGGGGCCCACGCCGCACTCGTCTTAACCCGGCGGGGCCCTCGACTTGCACCATCACAGCAAACCTGACATTCCCAGCCAGGTCATCTCTGCATTTGGTGGTCACACACCTACAAGGCAGAGCTGCCATTTTTCTGAGCCCCCTCACGCAGGTTTCAAGGCACATCTCAGATTTGTTTCCCTTTCTTTTTCATTTACTTGATCACTTTTTCTTTTTTCCCCATCATGTCTTTGGGCTCACTGGTCTCTCATTTTAATGACTACTGACTATCTACACAATGCTGACTGTTAATAACAGGAGAATGTGAATTAGGAGCAGATAATGAGAAGAGAATGAGAGAAACAGAGAAAGGGAAGGCCAGGAAACAGCAACAAGAGCACAGAGAATAAACGAGACGAGGGAGAAAATGGAGAGACAGAGACAGGCAAATGATGGTGGGCTCTGCACTTGTGTGACACACACACACACACACACACACACACACTGTCACGTCAGCCCAGAAGCACAGCCTGTGATGTGATGTGGGCAGACAAACTCCTAAGGATTAGCAAATCATGAGGAACAGCAACTCACCTTTTAAAAACTCTTGAGGTTCAGCAGACTGAAAACTGGAACTTCACTGCCTGAACTGAAAAAGAGAACAATGGCAACTGTCAAAAAGACAAAGATTACTAAGATCAGCTTCATTCAGTCGCTACCAAAACAGTGGCAGTCAAATGTCTTCATACCACAGAACATGCAGCCAAAGCACACAACATAATGCCAAGTGCCCCCTGCTCCATACCCAGCATACCCATTGGCACATGTTATTGGCACACTGGGTTCAGTGGTGCTGGACACTTACATTTGATTTCCTGGCCTTCACAATGGCGAGTCTTCAGTTCCCCTCAGGTGGTCAGGCTGAGCAGTCAGACTTGAAGAGTTCAGCTGGTGAGCACAAACAGAATGAGCAGATCAGAAAGTGCCGAGTGCCTTTAAAGACTTTAGTCATGGTGTGCCTTGAGGTCCTGAATGTTCTTCATCTCTGACACTTTTTGTCCAAGCACAAATGTTAAAAGAGTTGCACTGTTGGGAGGCTTTTGTTCTTTACGTGGGCTGCTGCTGGTGCCGCCTCGTCAGACGTCCTTCACTTTTTGGTGTGGGCCGTGTGGTGGGCTGCTGTTCAGCCAGACCTTCCACATCCTAATTTGTGTCAAGTGATTTCGAGACACAGGGGAGTCGACTAAAACAGAGATAATGAGTTTCATTTGATTAGGGTGCATTGTGATCAGACAGGGCGAAGTCTCCAAAGGATGAATTGGGATGAGCTTTTAAAGTGTGGGGACAGCTGAGGACCAGTGGAGCAGGTTGAAAAGTGTTAGAAATATCAGGCAGGAACGTAGAAGAAGTAAAAATCAGTCAGGTAACTCCATGATGGACAGAGAAGGAATTGAAAACAGAGGGTCCAAAGCATAGAAGACAAAGAATTCCAGCAAGTGACCCATAGTACTCTGAGCAGGAGATCAACAGTTCAGAAGGACATTAGGAGAATGAAAAGCAGGAAGTTAGAGAGGAATATTAAGGGAGAAGATGAAAGACGAGCCAAAGAGCTTCTTTCAGTGATGAAGTCGCAGAAGAGCGGCAGGTGGAGTGTCTTACAAACAGTAAAGGTGAACTAAAGTCTACAGAGAGGGAAAGAGCAAAGTGTGAAGAAGTGAGAAAAGTCCCACATACTGAGCAGCACATGTCAAGAACTTGTGTGTTAGTGAGCAGTCCACACGGGTTCAGACAGGCAGCTTGAGATTCACTAATATGCTGACATTTTATGAGGAAGACACCAAAGTAGACGATCAGAGAGGCTGCACATGAGATTACTGATCTGGGTGTTCAGAAGGCTTTTGAGAAGGTCCCACATGAACGGTGTGATCAAACTGAAACACAGGGGACCTCAAGATCTGCAGGTGTCTACAAAGTTGGGTCAAACACAGGAAATTAATGATTTTTGTGGAGACCAGCCTTGTCAGAATGAGGTGTAGTAGAAAGTTGTGCCCATGAGGGGTCAGTGTTGGAGTCACAGCTCTTTTTAATGCACATAAATGATCTGGACAGGAATAGACAGAAGTCGAGAAGCTGGTTACGTTTGATGAGGATACCAAACTAGCTGGGAGGGCAGATAATGGAGAATCGGCTGAACTTTTCCAGAGAAACTTGGAGAGCAGGCAGGCTTGGGCACCCGCTATATCCTAACACAGGGTCACGGGGGTCTGCTGGAGCCAATCCCAGCCAGCACAGGGCGCAAGGCAGGAACAAATCCCCAGACAGGGCACCCGCACAAACACACACACCAAAATACCAAGCACACACTAGGGACAATTTAGGACTGACAATGCACCTAACCTGAATGTCTTTGGACTGTGGGAGGAATCCACGCAGGGAGGACCCCGGCAGCAAACCCAGGTCTCCTTACTGCAAGGCAGCAGCGCTACCTACTGCACCACCGTGCCACCAAGAGGAAGTTTAACAGAAGAAAATATAAAGTGGGACACATAGGAAGTAGACATGTCAGGGATGAATAGACGATGGGTGGCCTGGAATTTGACAGTACACTTTATGAGAAGGACAATGGAGTAATGTAGACACACATATACACACACAGTGTTCAGTAGCGATGAAGAAGGCTAACATGATGTAAGGCCATATAGCACCCTGATGTGTGGCGTGCAAATCCAAGAAGGTTATGATTAAGCGAGATACGCACTGGTGAGGCCTCATCTGGAATTCTGTGTGCAGTTTTGGTCTCCATATTTCAAAAAAGACAAATCAGCCCTCAAAGAGGAACAGAGAAGAGCAAAGAGGCTGATTATGGACTGAGAGATCTGAGCTCTGAGGAGACATTAAAGGATCTGAACCTTTTCAGTTTGAGCAAAGGGAGACTTAGAGAGGATATCATTGAAAAAATATGGAATTCATGAGTCCAGTGGATTTAGACGGGAACTTATCACGGGCACATTCCGCTCAAAAGTTAGAAATCTGCCTTCAAACAGGGAACCATAGACACATGGAATAAGAGACCAAGGATTGTGGTGGAGAGTAGGACTTTAGGGGCCTTCAGATTTCAACTTGATGTTCATTTGGTGGACAGGATTGGCGGGCTATGTTAGGCTGAATGGACGGTTCTTCTCACAACTCTTCTAATGTTCTGATGCTTGAATGTCACAAACCAAAGGTCAGAATTCCAACTATTGAGGCCACTGGTCCAGTTGGTACTGGTTTATTTTAATAAGTCACTTTACCACTTACCGTGACCAAACTGATGCTACTTAATGAAGGAGAACCAACCCAAGTGGATTAATGAGTCCAGTGTCCACACATAAGTCATATTTTGATTTGTCCACATTTCTTAAATGACACTGTCCCTGATTGCTTCCCGGCAGCCATTGTTAGAGCTCTCAGCTTTAGACATGGACCTTCTTAATAACTTTGTGCTTGTTTATGTTATGTGCCCACTTCTATCCTGCTTCTGAGCAATCCCACAAAACACTTCTGGAGCCACTAAAGCCCCTGCCAAGTCCTGTTGCCTTCTGACATCATTAGCTCTGAAATGCACTTAAAGAGTGATGGGCCAGACACCCCTGAATCCCCTGAGCTGTACCTGTACCACGTGGCCAGTCTGTACTGCCATTTGAGGGGCTAATCTCAGGTCTCCCCAGATCTCCCCCAACCTCCCTCTGAACAGAGGACTCAGCATTTCTGACAACAAGGGAGTCACCCGCCCTCTAGTGCCCTGGAGGAACACTGCATGCTTCTGTCCAGTCCAGGGCTGACTTAGTGCCCATTGCACTTCACGACATCCATTCAGCTAACAACTGGCTCACATTGGCATTCGTGTTACCTTTTCCATCATCCAAGTGAGTTGTTCTTCTGGTCCCCAGTGCACTCTGTGAGACACCAAGAGAGTTCAGTCCCTCATTTCAGCAGGCACCCCTGTGCTGCCAACTCACTGGACACAAATAAGAAGAAGAAGCTCTGGCAGTGGAGTTAAATTGTGAAGAGTAGCCCACCACATGGCTCTCATCAAAAAGCAAAGGGCGTCTGATGAGGTGGCAGCGGCAACCCCTGTGAAGGATGAAAGCCCCCAGACAGTGCAACTCTTTTAACATTTGTGCTTGGACAAAAAGTGTCAGAGATGCAGAACGTTCAGGACCTCAAGGCACACCATGACTAAAGCTTTTAAAGGTCCTCAGCACATTCTGATCTTCTCATTCTGCTTGGGCTCACCAGCTGAACTCTTCAAGTCTGTCTGCTGAGCCTGACCACCTGAGAGGTACTGAAGATTTGATGTTTTGAAGGCCACAAAATCAAGCGTGAGTTTGTAAGTGTCCAGCACCACTGAGCCTAGTGTGCCAACAACATGTGCCAGTAGGTACACTGGGTATGGAGCGTGGGGAGTGTGCTTGGCATTGTGACGTGTGCTTTGGCTGCATGATCTTTGATGAGATGACACCTGAATGGCACTGTTCTGGTAGAAAGCGAAGAGTGAATGAAGCTGATCTTAGCAATCTTCATCTTTTTGACTGTTGCCATTGTTCTCTTTCTCGCTTCAGGTAGTGAAGCTCCAGTTTTCAGTCTGCTGGACCTCAGAATTTCTAAAAGGTGAGTTTGTGTTCCTAATCCTTAGGAGTTTGTCTGCCCGCATCACATCACGGGCTGTGCTGCTGGGCTGACGTGACAGTGAGAGTGTGTGTGTGTGTGTGACACAAGTGCAGGGCTCACCATCATTTGCATGTCTCTGTCTCTCCATTTTCTCTCTCGTCTCTCTGTTCTCTGTGCTCTTGTTGGTGTTTCCTGGCCTTCCCTTTCTCTGCTTCTCTCATTCCCTTCTCTTTATCTGCTCCTAATATCTTTTTATTAACAGATAGCATTGAGCAGATAGTCAGTCGTTATTAAAATGAGAGACCAGTGTACCCAAAAGACATGATAGGGAAAAAAGAAAAAGTGATCAAGTAAATGAAAAAGAAAGGGAAACGTCTGAGATGCGAATATCCGGCGCCTTTGAACCAACCTGAAGGGGCTCAAAAAGATGGCTGCTCTGCTTTGTATGTGAGTGACCTTGTATCCAGCAGGGGGTGTTCTTTCTCCCCTGGGATGTGTTTCTTGATGCAGAATTGACTAGAAGCAATGCCATCCCTTTTGTATCCAATGGCGGAAAATAATTACAAGACAGAGAAATATGATACAAAAAGAGTATTTAACTTGCTTTAAAAGATAACATTCATTCCCATAATATAATTCAAAATCCGGTATACATTCATATTCAGGCCGGAGAGAAGCAAAGGGACATCACAGCCAACAGGGAGAATGCTGACACACAGTGTAGCAAAGGACCACCGAATCTGTAATGAGTTCAGGACTTTTGGTGTTCACTCCGGAGTGTCGGTCAGGACACTGGAAAATGATGGAGAGAATTCCACACAGCAGACCACCTGATTACAGTATTTGAATACGTATATGTGTGTGTGTGGTCTACAATTAAAAAATACATAAAACATATTGGTACGTTACACAAAAGTCCACTAGATGTCAGTATTACTCAAATTAGGTGCTAGCTTATCGGCAGTATGAAATCCAAATCAATAAAGTTTATCAGTAAACAGTATCAACAAACTTACAGTAAAGTACATTGATGTAACAACATAAACTGTTATTGAAATACCAGTAACGGCGCACTGCTGTAACGATAACGCGCAGTGAATCCACTTGACTTGACAATTCCTAGTTTTCATCCTCTTTATTTCTCTGTACGTTTATCATTCGTTTGCTCAGAGGTTGATGCGCTTGCTGTTTCCTGAGCAGCTCTTCTTTTCTCCACCCTAGCGGTTCGCTTCTTCTCTTCTTCCGTCGGTATCCTTTTCGCGTTAAAACTGATTAAGTCCGTGTTTGTCTTGCAGTTACTTAGTACGTTTTCCGTAATTTTTCACTTAAGCTGGGCCTTTAAGTTTTCAATCTGCCTCAAGAATGATTTAAGATATGAAGAGGTTGGAGAAGTGGTGGCAGAGGTGGTAGGGATGAGAACGGCGCCAGCACGCATGCGCCACACGGCCTCCCTGCTGGCCGCTGCCGAGAGTTGATTCTACAATAAAATAAAGAGGAATAACCTTGGAGGCCAATCATCACCCCAAAAGTGGATAGTAGACGTCTCGTAGTATATGTGTACCAAATTAAGGTCAAATGGTCAAACGGTTTGAGAGCTACAGGTGATTTAAGATCGTGGACAGACAAACGAACAGCCACAGTAGCGCATTATATATAAAGAATATAAATAATTATATATATATATATATAATATATATAATATAATATTTACATTACTGAATGTAAATAACACTAAGGCACAATCCCAAGCACATGAACACTAAACGGCTCACTTGGGTACACTTTAAACAACTCTGCGTCTCAAAGTAAGACAAACCTACAAGTCAAACACAAAAACGCACCTCTGGTCATTGACGCTTACTTCTTATTAATTAATAATAATTCATTACGTTTATATCTCAGTACTCAAAGCGCTATCCACACAGGGAGGAACCAGGAAGCAAACCCACAATCTTCCACAATCTCCTTACTGCAAAGCAGCAGCAGCACTACCACTGCGCCATCTGTGTAACTCTGGACGCTAATAGACTCTTAGTGACTGATTTGGTATTTTAGGGATTCTCAGCTATTGCCATTATTATAACTCCTTACAGAAAATAACAAACAAGGAAAAACAAGCATAATAATAATTCTTGTGGTGGGCTGGCGAACTACCCGGGGTTTGTTTCCTGCCTTATGCCCTGTGCTGGCTGGGATTGGCTCCAGCAGACCCCCGTGACCCTGTAGTTAGGATGTAGCGGGTTTGATAATGGATGGACGGATAATAATTCTTTGCATTAATATATTGCTTTTCTCATCACTCAAAGCGCTCAGCAATTGCAGGTTAAGGGTCTTGGTCAAGGGCCCAACAGAGCAGAGGCCCTTTTGGCATTTACGGGATTTGAACCGGCAACCTTCCGATCACCAGTGCCTCAGAGCCATCCATGAATCGCACATCTCCCCTAACATCCCATAATGCTTGATCTCGTGCATGCTGGGAGGTGCACCTTGAAATGTGAGCCGCGTCTCTTAATTATCACTCTCTCTCTAACACACAAATGTCCCAGGCAGCAACTAATGTGGCGGCATAGTGAGACGCTTCTGACGTCGTGCGGGATCCTCGTCATTATAAACACTCCTAGAATTCATGTCAGATATGGGCGACTACCAGAGGAACTGGCTGGTTATTAATACATTGACGTGTTCGCACCATTTATCACAGACTCTGGGATGTTTTTAACCATATTGGTCAAGCAGACATAAGCACTTTTTAAAATAACCTGATTGTGTCCTTCACATGTTTTCTGCCCATCTCCCTAACCTGACTTAGAGCTGTCATCTCTCCCTCTCTCAGCTGAATTGCAAATCTCTGAAATAAATTTAATAAATTACATTAGCACTAATAACGTTATTGCTACGGAAGTCCAAATAATAACGGAAATGACCTGGGTGGGAATGTCAGGTTTGTTGTGATGATCCACATCGAGGGCCCCTCCGGGTTAAGGCGAGTGCAGCGTGGGCCTTTCCACACTTCCAAATGGCTCTCCATCACTTTGAATCGGACGAGACCGCTTATTCTTTACTGGGCTCACCAGGCTTTAAGAATGTCGTCTACCTCTGTCCTCTCGGGCTGCTGTTCACCTTCGGAGTTTTTTATGCTTTGGATTTTCTGTGTTCGATTTCCCCTCGTATCGGATAATTTAATAAAGCATTTATCGGAAAATGAATGAATGAAGTGTTGGCATCTCCACTGTAACCACCCCCCCCGTGTCATTTCACCGATCCTCGTCTCTCGGCGGCTCTCGCAGTGTGGATTTCGTTCGGCCCGCGTCTCGCTTGTTCGGTCCTCCCGTTGTGTGTGTTGCGCGTTCATTTCAGGTCCACACACTGACAGATGGAGTTTGAAATGTCACCTGTTAGGAAGCCTCGCGTTCGCTCACAGTCGATGTCTGTTGGGCTGACAGCGCCGGAAATCAAACGGTCTTCGGGTGGCTTCTGTTCGATTTTTGTCATAAATGCTGTTCTCTTGACACGGTTCTTTAAAAGTGTCAAGTTTAATTTTTATATTTAAGTGTGCATTACGGAATAGTATTGGGGCCACAGAGAACAAAAGTTAGGAATACAGTGAAGGAAACAAAAGATTCAATTAATGATTAAAGTCGACATTTACACACTAATCTCTTAGTTTATTTGGTGATTAAAGCAGAACGTCGTAAACTCAGTCTTAATATCGCTGGCAGCCATCGCTACACAGAGCCCATTAAATTGGCGACTTGACGGCTCTCTGAACATTTAAAATACGGAGATGTACAGTGGATATCATTTTCATGATGACATGCATTACAGCATGTATACGACATTTTACAGATAAAGTGTGAACAGTAATGAAGTTAACGATTAAACACACAGAGGGTACGGTGGCTCAGCGGTAGTGTTGCTGCTTGGCAGTAAGGGGGTCACGTCCCGGGTATTCCCTGCCTGGAGTTTGCATGTTTTCCTAGTGGGTTTCCTTCAAAGCCATGCAGGTTCGGGGATTCGGTGATGTTAAATTAAGTCTGTTAGTGTCGGTGAGCGTTTGGATCCACCTGTGACAAGCGGGCGCCCCGTCCAGGGATTGTTCTGCCACACGTCCCCAACTTGTTCTGGGGTGGGCATGACACTGAATGGATAAAGTAAATGATGATTTTGTTTGTGTCTTAAACTACCTGAATAATGTGAACTGGTTAAAACACGCTTTGAGCTACCTTTCTTCAAATATTCAACTTTTAGTAATACGTTCGAGAAAAAGATGGTTTCCCTAGTTTTTTTAGTAGTTAAAAAGACCTTCTGGTGAAGTCAGAACCTGTCAATCCATTAGGTGACATAGGCGGCCATTTATGAAAGCTGACAAACTCCACAGAGCACAACGTCACGGTCCCCTTATAGGACAGCCAAAACAATGCAATGACAACAGCTACCGGTTCTCTCTTATGTCTTGGGTTCATTGTAGCCTTTCTATTTCAAAGTCAATGGAAATAAAAAGAAGTTCATTGTTGTTATGTTTTGTGCTACTTAATTTCACAGGCACACACCAAGTCACACCGACACAGACTTTTCCGTAAAGGTACGGAGTATCCAACCACTCACTCCTTTATTGCATTACAAAACATTCTAATGTGCACCACATATCAATCGCTTGGTGCCACCTACTGGTTGCTATCGGCAACATGTACAGTAGTTTAATACAATACATAACAATTGTCATCCGTCTGGAACACACAGGACGGTCAGATCAGAGCGCCACAGGGCCTCCTCGCTTTCCAGTTCCTTGCTGCCTCCTGTCAATCGCAGTGTCCGTCTTCGAGGTGGCCACACTCGCCTCCCGATCGTCCAGCTGGGATCTGATCTTCTCAAGTCACAGACGTGTGGCTAGCAGCTGTGCCCACTCGGCTTCCTTCTCTCTCTCCGCTCCGGCTTTCTGTTGAACCATTTTTTCCTTCTCTTTGATTTTCCCGCACGATGAGCTGTTGTCAAGGCAACCGCAGTAACATTTACTGGACCCCGGAAGTTGACGTAGAAAGGGTCCTTTATATTTTAGCTGCCACCTCCGTTGCCTGTCGTTTTTTAACTACAGACAGCAAACGCTACGTACGTAAAGGAAGAGACGATAAACAGACCAAAGCACTATGTGACAGAGTTACAAATGCGACATAGATCATCATAATAATAAAATTAATGACACTTATATAGCGCATATGTGACACGTGAGTCGTCGTCTTGCACCCTAAAGACAAGGCTGAGTCTCAGTACTTTAGCATAAAACAGCTTTATTCAACTCGAAACAGGAACAGCAAGGTTATTTATTGAAGCGGGATCTACCATTCTACTACAACCAGACACAGCAAACGGGCAGGGTCGTGGCTGGGTCAGTGGCCAAGTTAAAATGTTCCGGGCATCACCCATCGGGCGACGGGCGCTATGCACTTGGCAGTGGTCAGCTTGCAGTTGTTTCTGTGAAAATGCGACTGTGCGGTTGCTCCAGCAATGGACAAGCAGCACTCAACAGTCGGGGCTATCGCGCTTCTGCGTGTTGCCCCGTTGGCGAGGGTCTCAAAGGAGTTCAGAAATCTCACACATATAACTCCCTCCTACCCCTTCAGCTTTGTCCACATTGGTGTGGGTAAATTCTAGCCTTTCTTGGCCGGGCATGAGAGAGTGTTGGCATTGATGTGTGCAACCCTGGGATGGTGGCAAACATCAAAAGCAAATGCCTGTAAACTTACAAACCACCAAGTGAGCCGTGCATTGGTATCCTTCTGTTTGTAGAGCCGCTGAAGCGGGGTGTGGTCAGTCACCAGGGTAAGCCGCTGTCCCCAGAGGTAGTAATGGAGGGCCTCCACTGCCCACTTAATCGCTAAACACTCCTTTCCAATGGTTGAATAAATACGCTCTCTGGGTAGCAGTTTCCTTCTGATAAACGTGATGGGGTTTTCTTCCCCCTCAAAACTTTGCAAAAGCAGTGGTCCTAAACCGAAAGCACTTGCATCCCTCAGCTGAATAAATTCCTTCGAAAAGCTGGCTTTTAGGTGCGAGAAGGCTCTGTCACATGCATTGGTCCAGACGACAGTACAATTCTTTCTGCCTTTTGTCAAGTCAGTGAGGGGGGTAGCCCGATGCACAAAATTGGGAATGAACCACCAGTGGTTCCCTGCGAGCCCGAGGAAGGCACTAACTTGCCTCGGTGTTTCGGGATGTGGATATGCAAACACCTCCCCCACCTTGTCCATTTAAAACTCTTTCCCATGGAATATCCCAAATAATGGGCTGCCAACATACTCAGCTTGCACTTCTTAGGGTTAGTCGTCAACCCTGCTGTGAATCTAAGAAATAAAGAGTAACCACACAGGAACAATAGCACGGCTTTGACGCTGGGTGCCGCCAGTCTGCAAAACCGAGCAGAGAACTTGCGTACGACAAGGTATGAGCTGCCGTGGAAAAGTACGTGGCTTTACGCCAAGTGTAGGTTTTATACATCGTGATTTGAACGTGGAAACGTTCTTACGCAACATTTCTGTGCGTGCGCACCATTTATGCATGAGGCCCCTGGTGATTAAGATAACATTGACACATTTACAGAGTTTGGGCACCTGATCCAGAGACCTCTGAAATGTGAAGTTGGGCTGAGCTTCGAGATTTTTTTATTATGTTTTAAACCCGTAGGTTCAGGTTAAGTGCACAAAACACACATCTTTGAGCCTTTCACAGTATTGTGTACTTCGGGCGGCACCCAAACAGGCTGGTGACGGCTCAGCCAGCTCTCAAGGGATGCCAAGGTGGCATGCGCAAATGTAAAGTCTGGCGGCACTGTGAGAAACCTGTATTTATATTAAACAGAGCCCCTGATGAATAGTTAATACTATTCAAGGTTAAAGTCTGCACAAAGAGTGTCTGGCCATGGGTGCAAATGGCAGTAGAAAGACACATCGCAACTGCACGCATAAATGTAAACGTGTTGGCATGTGTGAGTGTAAAACATATCACAGAGCAGCATCCATGTATTCCATTATCTAGTATACTGTGTACAAATAGGAAGAGCTACTTAAACCTGAACGGAAGAGTGCAGAATAAAAATGAAGAACAAATTTATTAGAAGACGACAAACACTTCACTCCCACTGTTATACAGCATAGAGGAAGGGAATTCATTTGAAACAGTTCACCTAGAAAGAGAAATGCAAAACATCAACAGATGCTAATGTGTAGGAAAGATAAAATTTTGATTTGTTTTAAAATGAGATGGGATATCCAGTGGAATGAGTAGGATCGGGACAGGACACTGGCAGCATTTGACAGCGACACACAATGTTAATTGGTTTGTGTTAAGGGAAAACACAAATAAATGGAATTCATAGTTAAACATCTCTTATGGTGTACATGCAAAAACTGAATGCAGATTTTACAAACTCACACTTTACAAGTTTGATTGCCAGATTGCAGATTGAAGTGCAATATTTCAAAAAACTTTGTAATAAATAAAGGTGTATGTATAGCAATTTTCTAACCCCACTTTATCCACATACAATGTAAATGCTACTCTGTTGTTTCCACCATAACCTCATTGAATTGCAAATGCACAAAAGCCATCGTAGAGAAATGCATCAGATAAAAGGAGGTGACATCAAAACCTGCTATCTCAAGACTGTGCAATGGAAGTTGTCAGAAGACTTTCTTTAATACACATCCAGTCTGTCACAGTTACGGTACTTTAAATTGAAATCACTTCCATCATAGTATCCACTACACGTTGGTAAATGTCACATTATTTGACCCCAAGCCAGTGCACACCACATTCTGGTTTGCCAGGTGACCACTTAGGCTGTTCCAACTTCCTAACCATTGTAGATGCTACACAGGCTGGACAGGAATGCCGACCAGGAGAGGGAACAGACCTGGAAGGAAGGACCAGAAATGGTGGATGGACAGCCCATTAAAAAGAGAAGTTACTGGAGGTTTTTTATTCCCCTCAACACACTAGATGGCAGTAGCCCTGGAAGTCGGTGCGCAGTAAGAAGCCAGCAGGGCATGCCGGGATATGTAGTCTGGCAGACAGCCCTACTGGGGTCACTGGGTGCCATGAGAGGGTGCTGTAGGGAGACAAGCTCCCTATTATGGACCTCCATGCAAAACGGGAGTACTGTAATCAGTCGGTCGCCCTGGCACTAGAAGTACTCCTGGGTCTGTGATAAAAGAGACCACACTCCCTTATTCAAGCGACACTTGAGTGGAGGAGGGTAGTGCGGTAGGGAGAAGAAGAGGGATATTGTGAGGAAGACCTGTATTTGCTTTTGTCACATTTGGAGGGAGTTAAACTAAAAAACCTTTGATTATTTGAACCTGGGACTGGACAAGTGTGTTTGTGTTAGGGTTTGGGGTGCACTGACGCCCTGGGTTTATCACACCATTCACACTGTGTGTGTGACAGCTGTGATCCCGTCTCCTGCCGTCTTCTTATTCTGCCATGTCGTACTCTGAGAACATTCAGGAACTTTGGGGGCTCTGACTTTGCGAGGTGTTCTCCACTGGTCTGTCTGTGACGCTCAATCCATCAGTTGTTGAAACTGTAGACACTTCGTTTAAGGGCCAACTTTTTTAGCATACATTTTACCTGGCTGTCCATTTAACTCGCTTCTCCAGTGGGTTATCAGCAGCTGAGCTCACCTCCATACTGGGCCCAAGGGCTTCAATTCCAAAGTCATAAGACGACAACTTCTTGTGCCTGCGTTTGTAGTCAATAGGCAGAAATGTAAAGAGTTGTTTGACACGATCATTTACTAGATTTAAACAATTTAAAGAGTTCCTTAGCTTACATGATTAATTGTAGGAAGAACTTCTCTTACAATAAAACACAACTGTGACATTGGGACCTACCACCATTAATGAAACCAATCCTATTATAATTTTAAATCTTCTTTACTAGAATAATCCGTGGTCTTTTATTTTGAGGTTCAAGTTTAACTTTATTTTTAACTCTTTAATAACTTTTTCTCTTCTGATTTGGTTTGGATTTTATCATGCTTATGCAGTACATAACAGCTTGTGAATGTGTGTTTGTTTCTGCAGATAATTTGCTGGGAAAAGAAAAATAAATCAAAATGAATGGAGCTCAAGACAGTCAAGGTAGGTCTCCAAAGCTGATCCATAGACATTCATCTTTGCGACTGTTATTGTCTTCTTCCTGTGGCTGAGGTTGTTTGTCTTCTTCAAATGAGTGCATTCACTGGTATGTCACTGCAGTGTAAGAGCCTGGAGAGGCTGACATTTCACAGCCCAAATGGACAAGTCGCACACCATCCTGAGTGCAGGCCTAACTGACAAAAGTGGCTGCATGAAGTGCAGTCGTCCGCATTGTTATTGTGCTTTAGCTTGTAGAACTTACTAGTCTGGGCAAGGCTGAGCCCATGCAGGAGTGACACACTAATTTCTAGCTTTGAATCATTAGCAAATCTATTAGCGTGAGGAACTTCTAATTGGGTCAGTGACACTGAGAACACAGAAATCTGGAGGCTCCTTCAAATGTACCTTTTAAAAGATCCACACTTCTTCTGGAAATTCCATCCTCTTTTGATGAAGTCAGCTACATGGATCTTTGGTCCATTAATACTGCATGCTTGAGAGGTGAAGGGGAGAGTTCTTTATTAACAGCAGGAAGAAGAAAAATCTGGAGAATGGCCGTTCTTGTCCAAGTGACTCTATCTAGCTTACCATTTATGACTAAAGAGGAACATCAAAGACATTTGTTTTTTGAGCTGATAACATACACGTGTTCAAATGCTGGCTCACAAAACAAGATATAAAAATTCATTCTGCTTGGTGCAAGTGCCCTAAAGAATGATAGTTTGTGGGTGACCTCTGGCCACTGGCCACCTAAGTGTAAACGCTGCTTGTGCTAAACTGGCCTTTGATGTTCAAAAAGTAAACCTTTACAATCCCGCAGCATCAGAATGATTTCCTTTCACACCATCATTGAAGGACACACTCTAAGTGGTAGATTTGATCTAAATGACATGCATGCAGCCCACTTGAATCTTCTAGTAGGACCAAACATTCTGTCCTGGTGTTTCAAACTCCGTTGGAAATATTCTTGTCTAGGAGGACATCAGATGTGTCTGAGGACATTTTGTTGCAGCTCCTGCAGAACTGACGAACTAGAGATTAATTGGTCCAAAGTTATTTTTCATTTAATAGTTCTTTTTTGGTTTTTTTTGGCCTAGTGTGTCACAGCTCCTGCTCTTGGTTTAGTCCTTCCTATCACTTAGTCTATTGCTGTAAGGACAGTCCCAAGCTCCCAGCCCCCTAAACAGGAACAACATAACTGATGCAGGGAGGTAAAATCTGTGACTTCACAGATCATCTACCCTAGCTACAACAGTCAACATCTGTGGAGTTGGGTCAGGTCCCTCTGACAATGTAACAGCCAGCCAGGCTGGCATTGAACTTGTGTATGGGAGATTTGTGGGAGGTTTCAAGAAGGTTTACCAGGGCTGGCTGGCAGCCATCAGCCATCACACTCTGTCCTGCTTCAGTTAGATGGGTCACTCAGACACAGGTCACTATTGGCCTCTGGTGGCTCGCGAGACTCCATAATGGTGCTCCCTTCTCCCACTGCTGAGTTGAATCCAGGTGGGTCTCTTTGACAGCAGATCCAGACAAAACCATCTCTGAGCAAACCAGGGGCCTCATGTATAACGCCGTACGTAGAATTTGCACTATAACATGACGTTAGCACAAAAGCCGAAATGTGCTTACGCACAGAAAAATCCAGATGCAGAAATCTGTGCGTACTCCAGCTTCCGCGTTCTTCCACTACATAAATCCCGGTCAGCTTGAAAAGTAACGCTCGTACACGCGGCTCCTGTCCCGCCCCAACTCCTCCCAGAATAACGCCTCAATGAATATGCAAATCAATATAAATCGCCCTTAAGCTCAGCCTTCTGTGAAAAGACAATGGGAAAAGCACGAGGGAAAATATAAGAATTTCAGCGAATACCAAGTGGAGGTAAAGGAAAAACGTACTATTTGTTGGTTCAAACAGTGGGATAAACAACAAAAGAAAGTTGATCGAGTGACAGAGTGTCGGAGAAACTTGAAAGCTCACATGAAAGCTCACGTTCACAAAGTCGCACAGTACCCGAAATAAAAAAGAAGTTGTCAGATATCAAAGTCGCCGTGAAAAGGCGAGTCGTAGCCAACGTCTGAGTGTCGTATGAAAGCTTATTAGGGTACAGAGAAAAAAAAATAGGCACACAGTGGGGAAAAAAGCAGGAAATGTTAACTTTAATCTCAAAAGTTTTACTTTAATCATGTAGTTTATTTTGTCATTAAAGTAGAACATCATAAACTTCATCTTAAAATCGTTTAATTTACTAGTTTCTCAAATCCCATCGTAACTAAAGTAACACGTTAAATGCTTTGTTTTGTATTTGATCTTCTTTGTGCTCTGTGTGTCTGTATCACTATGTGCTTCTTAAACCGGCTTTCTCTTCCTTCGACAGGACACAGAATCTATTACATTCGTGATATTACAGCTGTCTGAATAATTAAAATACTGAGATGTATACGTGATATCTTTTTCATGATTATTGGAATGAAAGCATGTTATTAAACATGGGAACACGGTGGCGGTACTGTCTCCTTCAAACGTACTAACCTCTAATTCCTGTCCTTACTTTTCTTTCTCCAAATACCCAATCGCCACACAATCAGCTCTGTAATAGACGTTAAGCCATCTGTAAGCTTATAACGATGATTCTTCAAAACTTTTAAGGAATATTGAAATATCTTCATAGTACGTGTTTAATTATTCTATCCATCTATCCTTCCAGCATACAGCAATCAATCAGGATCAATCTGTGAACTAGCTAGCGCTGCGGCACCGTGTCCTCACATATTTAATTATTGACAATACAAATTATTTAAATGAAGTTAGTTTTATCTGTATAATCAACATATTTTGCTGCATTTCATCTTAAAAATGATATCGTCATCATATGTAAATACACGAGTGGCACAGGTTGTGCAATATTATAACTGTAGTGCAAGGTTACAGTGAGGTGATTGTACTTATAAGTCCAAACAGTTCTACAAGGAGCACTTGATGGACTGATTGACTGCGTTTTAAAGTTCTTGGGATGAAACTGTTTCTGAACCGCGAGGTCCGTACAGGAAAGACTCTGAAGCGTTTTGCCGTGGCTGAGGCAGCGTGTGCTTGATGCTGTATACCGATAATTCTCTTTCCGATCAGCTGCTGCTGTCATTCACACTCAGATACAGTGATATAAATACTCCGAGTGGTGCAGTGAGAGTAATATGGAAAAAGATGATCCGCTGCGGCAACTCCTAACGGGAGCAGCTGAAAGAAGAAGAAGAAGAAGAAGGTGTAGTGAGAGTAACAACACTAAAGCAGTTATGGTATTTGGAATACTGTGGCTATTCCCTGGATCATTATATTGTTACAAGTTAATTACAATCAGATGCATTACACTAATAAACAATATGCAGTTAGTTTCAGTGTATTTATAAAGCCGCATCAGGAATGTGCATCTAAGAAAGAAAGGGTAACCACACAGGAACAGTAGCACTGCTTTGACGCTGGGTGCTGCCAGTCTGCAAAACTGAGCAGAGAACTTGCATACAACAGGGTGTGAGCTACCGTGGAAATGTGCGTGGCTTTACGGCAAGTTTAGGTTTTATACATCACAATTTGAATGTGGAAACGTTCTTACGCAACATTTCTGTGCATACGCACCATTTATACATGAGGCCCCAGGACTCCAAATTGTGTAAGAGAAAGAGGCACCCTAGAAGGACCCTCAAATACAGTAATTTTGCAATTAATTGTGTAAATACTTCTCTCAAGACTGAGACTAGACCACATATGTGAAAAATGATAGTTTTTTTCGACTTCTGCTTTGGTTCTTTCACCTAGAAGACAATTTTTCAAACTGTAATGAGATCAAAGAGGACACTGGCACCCTGGCAGAGCACTATAAGCCTCAAAAGGCAAATAAGCCTCCATAGTCAAAAGAAGTAAAGTGTCTTTTCCTCGCTCTCTCCTAGTTAGGTTCAGTGTTTTAAGACTTTCCTTTGTGCATTAAGGCTGAAAAAAGTGCTGCATGCCAAGATGACGAAGATTCAGTGTTTACTCAGAGACGTTGCTGTTTAACTGATGTCCAATCCAATCCATTTAGGTTTGACGTGAATGTTTTTTCTTTCTTCTAAAGTTAAGCGGCATCTGTTGCAGGTTGTTTTGTGGATCAGTGGTGTACAGCCATCTTTACTTTGAACTTCTGAGGGATCAGCCTGTGATGTTCACCTTCTCCGTTTGAAGAGCTGTCCGAGCGCATTCCCTTGCTGAAGTGTGAATTGCTGCTCAGCTTCAGATCATTTACAGTTGATTCACCCCTACATCCTAATGCTAATTTTCATTCAAATTCTCAAAACCTAGGTGGTGTTTTATAAGGGATGAGCTACTGTTTGCTCTTTTGCTTTGTTCCCACCCCTATAACCTATCGTCTATGGGGGACGAGCGAAAGCTTTTGATTTGTCAACAATTTCGATTTCGTTTTAGATGGATCTCGATGTTTTAGGGTCTCCTGATACCGAAAACATTTATATCTCGAAGATGAGTGTGTGTCTGTCTGTGTGTCACAGTTTCTTGAGGACGTTCTAGAGCTAAAATGGCTGAAAGATAAAATACCAAACTCAAAACTTAAGTCTGTTATGAGATGATGATATGCTGATTAGTTTTTGGGCCAAATTGTGCAAGAGAAAGAGGCACCCTAGAAGGACCCTCAAATACAGTAATTTTGCAATTAATTGTGTAAATTCTTCTCTTCAGTTGCTAATGTAATGACATATTTTATGATCACAAAGATCAGCATCAGAGAGGAAAATCATTACTGAAATGTTACTGAATAGTTCAGGTAATTTGGTTCCTAGGGTGCAAAGCCTACTTACTGACACTCATGTCCAAATTTTATTTTTTTTGTCACACATTGATTTTGGCATTAAAGAAGGTACTGGGTATTGTAGAAGGTGAAGTTATTACTTCACAAAAACATGCCAGTGTATTTTCAAGTTCTTGCTTTTTATTTCAGTTCTCCCTTGGTTGCCTCTTCAAGTTTTGCCATTTTGTTGATCCCGACTACAACTTTGTGTAGTCAAGCATCTCCTGAGGCCTCATGTATAAAGCCGTGCATAGAATTCACAATAAAATATGGCATATGGACAAAACCTGAAATGTTTATACACATAAAAAAACCCAAAGCATAAAACTGCACGTACACCAAGCTCCATGCATTTCGCCTTTATAAATCCCAATCAAGGTGAAATGTAACATACGTGCCTGCGCCTACAGCCCCACACTGACTCCTCCTAGAATTATGTCTATTTGAACATGTAACTCGATATAAATAGCCCCTTCCGTTCAGTGTTTTGTTAAATGACAATGGCAAAAGCATGTGTAAAAAAGAATTTCAGCAAATGTGAAATGGATGTCCTGCTCAGTGAAGTGGAGGCAAGGAAAAGCAAACTATTTGGTGGCTTAAGCAGTGGAATAAGCAAGAAAACGCACTTGATGGAGTGGCAGAGACGCTCAAAAGTTCAAAGTTCAAAAAGTCACACAGTGCCCGAAATAAACAAGAAGTGTAAATCAAGTTTGCATGTTTATTAAGGGCGGCACGGTGGCACAGTGGTGGCGCTGCTGCCTCGCAGTAAGGCGACCTGGGTTTGCTTCCCGGGTCCTCCCTGCGTGGAGTTTACATGTACACCCTGTGTCTGCATGGGTTTCCTCCTGGTGCTCCGGTTTCCTCCCACAGTCCAAAGACATGCAGGTTAGGTGCATTGGCAATCCTAAATTGTCCCTAGTGTGTGCTTGGTGGGTGGGTGTGCCCTGCGGTGGGCTGGCGCCCTGCCCGGAGTTTGTTTCCTGCCTTGCACCCTGGGATTGGCTCCAGGTGACCCTGTAGTTAGGATATAGTGGGTTGGATGATTATTAAGACAAGCAAGCAGGTAGCAGAGGTACTACTGTTTACAGTATTCTGTTTCATCAGACAATATTACCAAAGGGGACCCTGTGCCAGGGATGCGGCTCCAGGCAGTGACTTTAATGCTGTGCTGAGCACACACACCTCTGCCTCAGAAACCGCATGAAACCATGTGCTGACGGACGCTGTTTGGGAGTCACACAATGCAGTAGTGGATGCTGTAAGAGATGTGACCAATGAAGTAAAGAATACGAGGGCTGTACTATGTGATATTGACTACAAATTAAATGAATTGTGTTAAAAAATAAATGCTGCATCTGATTACCTGTTTTTACATTTGGCTTATTACATTCAAATGAAGTTGTAACGCTGACCGATTTGGTTGATCATTTGGTGGGTCAAGATCAGGTTCATCATACCGCATCTCTTCAGGTACAGGCAAGCCATGATTGTGTGGCACATTATTAGATGTGATTATATAATATATTATTATGTAGAACGCTACATGCTTGCACAAGCATCACATTAATAGAGTGGAAATGCTTTCTATTTACATAAGCAAATTCATTCTGTGAAGGTGCCTTTATATGTGTGCGCAGTTGAGAGCTCCAATTACATTGGGAAAACCGGACAATGCTGCGAATTGCGCTGTGATGTTTGCCTGTTCAAACACAGGTAAAGAAAATCTAAATATCTGGGTGACAAGTGGATAATACCATCCCATACAGCTGGCATGGCGCAACTCAGTGATGACTGAGAAATGCCCAATCGGTCAGCCAGTTCACATTGAATAGCTCTTGTGCCTGAAAATCCCAAGAGTGAACAGAACTGGCAAAGGAGCAGGTAGAGCACAATTGCTCAAAGTCTGCCTTTGTAAAGCTGTGCCAGTTCAGCACACATCCCCAAGAGGATATCCATCCATTTTCCAACCCGCTGAATCCGAACACAGGGTCACGGGGGTCTGCTGAGCTAATCCCAGGGCACAAGGCAGGAACCAATCCTGGGTGCCAACCCACTGCAGGACACACACAAACACACCCACACAAGGGCCAATTTAGAATCGGCAATCCACCTAACCTGCATGTCTTTGGACTGTGGGAGGAAACCCACGCAGACACGGGGAGAACATGCAAACCCGGGTCTTCTAACTGCGAGGCAGCAGCGCTACCACTGCGCCACCGTGCCGCCCACAAGAGGATATAGCTCTTGGAAATCTAAACCGACTTTGAAGCCACTCATCATCGCCTGTAAATATGCGCTCTCTTCTGATTCTTTCATTTGTGATGTCCTCTAACAACGCTAAAGCAACTGTGGTAGTTGGAATAGTTTGGCCATTCCATGCACCATGATAGTGTTACGGACTAATTACAATCATCCATCCATCCATCCATCCATTATCCAACCCGCTATATGCTAACTACAGGGTCACGGAGGTCTCCTGGAGCCAATCCCAGCCAACACAGGGCGCAAGGCAGGAAACAAACCCCAGGCACCAGCCCACCACAGCTAATTACAATCAAGTGCCTTCAATTTGTAAACGATATGCAATGTATTTTGGTGTATTTGATGAAGCCTGCATCATGGCAGTGAATCTAAAAAAGAAAGGGAAACAACACAGAAACAGTTGCACTGCTGTGACGCTCGGTGCCATCCATTAACAAAACCGAGCATTTGCATGGTCTGAGGCTGCCATGAAAATGTGCATAGCTTTATGCCAAGTTTAGTTTTTCTACATTTCAGTGTGAGCATGGAAATGGGCACACGCAACATTTTTGTGTGTATGCGCTGTTTATACATGAGGTCACATCTTTCTCACAATATTCTTTAGACACTCCACATGAATCTTAACACCGCATCACCATTGCTGTCCTAACGCTTCCTTTCTTTAAAGCCTAGTGCCAGTTCCTACACTGTATTTAAATCAATGTCCTCCTCCAAATGAATGTATGCTGTGCCCTCACTCGGCTGCTAGTGCTGGCACACTCCATTTTGAATGCCATGTACTGCTTTATCTAGATGTTTGCACTTTAAATCCTTCTCACAAGAGACACACACTTACTTTGGATTGCTAGCTGCTATGGCACTGGTCATTAATTGACTGTTCTGCCAGCTTGTACTGCCACTTGCACTGTTCCCTGGTCTGGGCAGCTCTGTGCCCTGCACCAGCTGCAAAGTTTCGACAACCCACAGTCAGTTTTTATTGTTTAGATTCTGTGGTTAGAAAAGAGCCAAAAAAAAATTCCTAATAAAGGGAAATGCAACATTTAGATGAACTCTCTAATCAAAGTAGCGCACAGCAATGCTTGGCATTTTATCCATCACACCACAGGGCGATGATGAAGATTTATGAAACTCCTAGACTGGCAGGTCTATACTTACTGTGGAAAGTCTACCCACTTATATAGCGGTGCAGAGGCTGTTATGCTGAGGTGAGTGTTTGATATCTGATTCTTTGATTTACTCATCAGGTACAGAGAACGATTCAGGGGATCAGAGACGACCACGAGAGGTAAGTTTGGTTCTTTTAAATATCCTTGAGAAGCAGATGTACATTTTCATTGGGGAGAAGTACAGCTGATTTGAAATCCATTTTTTGATTTCATGGCTCTCCACCATCAACAAGTGTCACATGTAAAAAGAACAACATTTATTTCTATAGCACATTTTCATACAAATAATGGAGCTCAAAGTGCTTTACATGATGAAGAAAAGAGAAATAAAAGACAAAGTAAGAATTAGAATAAGAAAACACTGATTAACATAAGAGTAAGGTCCAGTGGCCAAGGAGGACAGAAAAAACTAAAAAAACTCCAGACGGCTGGAGAGAAAAAATAAAATCTGCAGGGGTACCAGGCCACAAGACCACCTGACCAGCCCCCTCTGGGCATTCTGCCTAACATAAATGACCAGTCCTCATTGTATTTAGGGTTCTCTTAGAAGGACTTGATGATGATGGTGATGTAGACTTCTGGCTTTTAATCCATCAATGTAGGACATCACGGTGCTTTGATTGAGTGGTGGTGGTGCAGCCCGCCATCACAGAAAACCGGGAAAAGAAACAGAAGAGAGAGTAGGGGTTGGTACGGATTTTAGAGCCACCATGAATAGTTATTATAATGAATTGGATATACAGAGTATCAGGATTAGATGAAGGTGAAGTTATCAGAAAGCCATGTTACAGTAACGTGTTTTCAGCAGTGTTTTAAAGTGCTCCACCATATCAGCCTGGCGAATTCCTATTGGCAGGCTATTCCAGATTTGAGGTGCATAACAGCAGAAGGCCGCCTGCCCGCCTCACCACTTCTTTTAAGTTTTGCTCTTGGAATTCTAAGCAGACACTCATTCGAGGATCTAAGGTTACGATTTGGAATATAAGATGTCAGACACGCCGATATATAAGATGGAGCAAGTTTATTGAAGGAGAAGAAATCAAATCATTTTAAGAATGACAGAAAGT
Source organism: Polypterus bichir lapradei (assembly GCA_026402145.1). NCBI lineage: Eukaryota > Metazoa > Chordata > Cladistia > Polypteriformes > Polypteridae > Polypterus > Polypterus bichir. The sequence continues at coordinate 2,296,018 of JANRMT010062841.1, read as the reverse complement.
ATTTTCTCAAGCTATGAGTACGTACTGAGTTGTAGTTTGCTGTTAGTTTTCCTTGATAGTCACCAGCAGTGATTCCTGCCTACCCATTTGTGTGTTCTCTTTCCTCCATTTCCTCTTTCTCTTTCCTCCATTTTCTTCCATTCTTTGTTCTTCTGTGAATGGCAAGCTCTGGGTTCAAGACAGCCTGAAACTTAGAATTGTTATTTATGACATACAGCTGTGTATTTCAGAGACAAAATAACCAGGGAGATTTTAAATCTAAAATAAGGGGAATCATAGATGACTCACCATTATACTGCATTGCAGCAACATCAGAACAAGAGGTCTCTGGGACTAAATCGGAGACTGACAGACTGACAGCTCAGTAAGCGGGGGGCACTTTCTGGATGGTGGCTTAGCTGTGTGATGTTTGCATGTTCTTCCATTGTTTGCCTGAGTTTACAACGCATCCTCTCATTTCTTCCATCCCATCTGGCACAGGACACGTACACACAGAATTAAAGAGTTGTGAGTCAGCCTAACCTAAAATGAAGGTTTGTTGCCGTGCTTACTGTGACTTTACTGTTATATACAGACAGAGTTCTATAAAGCCGCATAAGCTGAGAACAAAAAGCACAGAATGTTTAAGTTAAACACATCAAACGCTGACATGGAGATCAATTTCTGTGGCATACGTACGTAGTGAAGGCCAAGAGCCGAGTAAAGACAGATAAAGAGTCTCCTTGAGGCAGTAGTGGTGCCCCAGTCACAAATGGCACAATTTCATTCCGAATGACTGGTGGCAGAATACAAACACACCTTTTTTTCTACACATTAACTTGTATTTGGCTGCAGTCTGCTTTGGTACTCTAAAAAAAAAAAATTAGGCTCTGCCACCACAAAAATAAATTGTGATTGAACTTTTGTGCATGTACAGAAATGTTTTTTACACCTTATACAGTAGACTGAGTGTAGAGCTTACATTGAAAGTATTCAACTTTGATATGAACATATAAATGGAAAATTAAAGCTTTTCAGATGTATATATTTTATTACAGTAAACGTCAGCAAATTTTCAGATGGAATAAATAAAGTATCTATTGAATGTTATAAAATGGCAATTACTGACGAAGCGAAATTGTCGGAGCAAAAGACCTGAAATGAAGGCTCTAGGAGTCAGAGGATAGGCAAACAGAGTATATAGCTTTACTGCAATAAAACAATAACGCGGACTCAACCCAATTAGGCCAAAAAGAGCCGAGCCCCGAACAGGCCAAAAATCATAGTTTATATAATAATTTCTTATCATCCTGACCTCGCTCAAAACAGCTCATTCGCTGCTCCTTCTGACTCCTTTTCTGCAGCTGGTCTAATGAACTTTCATGAAAACCACCAGTATTTTTATTTTCTGTCATTTATCTTTACCTTTCTGCTTTGCCTATTTTTTAGTCGGCCTTGAGTTTGGAGATGTTCCCCCTCTTCCACCTTTGGGTGGTCTTATCTTATCATTCCCCCTTCCTTGGTCTTCAAGCTAATAAGCTATTGGTGGCTAGAACTAAATTCTAATTAAAAAAGAAACATGGCATGTGTCTTTATTTAACCATTTGCTTAGTGTGCCTGACTTGTATTAATATTTGGTTAATGCTTACTGTAGCAGATAGGGTTGCTATTGCTCCCTTGAACCCCTGTCCAAGACTCCAGACACCAAGTAAAACTCCAAATATTTATGCAACAGTGCACAAAGCACCCTTTCTTCCACAATACTCATAAATCAAACACAATTACAATACTAAACACTCCTCCGACTCCCAGACACGTTGCCCTCCTACCACCCAGCTCAGCTCGCCGTCTGGGAGCTCCCACAATCCTTTCATATTCCCTGACCCGGAAGTGTTCCCAATCCCCAGTCCATGTGATTCTTTATCACTTCCGGGTCAGAAACAAAGTCCTTTTCTTCACCCCAGAAGCACGTCATTCCCCTTGTCCATGTGACTCGGACGTACTTCCGGGGCGTCAGGGAAATAACCATCGTTCCTCCCTGCAGCGTCTCCTAGTGCCCCCATGGTATCCAGCAGGGCTGTTTATAAAAACTCCAATGTCCATGATGCCCTGCTGGTCTTCGGGGAACCTCCATACTGCAGGGAGGGCTCCACCTGGCGGCTTGGGGGTATTGGCCGGGATGAACGGCCGGCCACACACCACATTATATATTTTTCTATATTTATTTATGCTAATACATGAATATACTAATTTTATTTTCCATATTACTCAGTTACATGACGTGTCTTTCCAAACTCCCTTTCTTGGGTACGGCAGCTGAGAAACTGCAAATGAGGCAGCAGCGGCTCCCTTTTACCTCAGTGAAGCCGGATGTGAGCTCCCATTCACCATGAAAGTGGCACCTTTTGGGGTTTTTTTAGGGATAGAAGAAAGTACTTCTTAGGCACACTTAACACACTTAACTCTTCAGTGCTATTGCAGCATCTGACACCGAGTGTATAAATTTGTGTCTCCAAAAGTTGTGACAGCTTCAATAAAACAACCAGCACAGCTAGCAAAGCATTTGGTCGTGAAGATCATTTCATTCAAATGAAGAGCCACGATGTCTGACACTCACTAAAGAATGTTGATGTTCACAGAAGTCTCTGAGATAGAATCCACGCGAGGCGATGTCTGATCTTTGAGAAAAAAACTTAAAACTAACAGATTAGCACAAGACAGCAACATAAGGAGCGCACAGCATGGGGAAGAAAATCGTACTTTACTAGTCACAAACTTTCCGAGATTGAATTTTAGGATTTTGAGGTGCTCACAAATCCAAGTGAAAGGCCTTTGCTCTGGTTGCTCCATTGGAATAAATAACAAATTCAATCTGCAGTATTTTCTGTATCCAATCACTGTAGCAGCAACGTCACTGGCAGAAGTTGGACAGTGCTGTGTGCGTGACTTCTTTAATGAGACCCAAACAGAGAGAAGTGATGATAAGCAGTACGCAGTTCTGTCACTGAACGCGCCATTTTGGATGGATGTCATAATCTGAACTCGGACAAACTTGGACTTGACAGACCAGTCCCGAGATTCTGTGTTGGAAATGTAATTTAAGGGGGCATTCCAGATGAAAATTCTGACTAGGAACTCAGAAATTCAAACTTCCCAGTTCAAGTGACACATCAGAGGTGCTATGGGAGCTCAAATGGACACCAGACCATGTCCACTTTTACTGCCAGTGCCATCACCAGCACTGATGTCTCTTTTTTCTTCCAGGCGTCTCTGCTTTAATACTAAATGAGTCTGAGTTTGCCATTGTAAACTACAAACTGTGCCACTGAGTCCTGCATAGGTGGGTTTACGCTCAGGTTGACCACGTCCACTTTTACGATCAGCACCTGTTTTGGCAATGCCGTACCTGACTGGTGTTTGTTTTCTTTTCTTTCTTTGTTTCCTTTCTCTTTTTTTTCGTGTCTTAGTTTGTGTTACAAGCAGAAGTTGGTGTGATCCTCACATTCCAAAACTTTAGGCCATGGAGAACTCTTCCTAAATGAGCACTAAGTTCCCTTTTTCCCTCAAACATGCCCATTTTCAGCAGAACTGCAGCTAGGTGCAGAGTTTTTACGTTGATGCATAAGGATTGTAGTTGCGTCTGTCCTGCCAGAGACAGTACAACATCAGTAGGGAGGTATCGGCAATTCAGGAAGGTTCAACCAATCGTGTTCTCCAGAAATGTATTACGGTGAGCTGGACGTGATTGGCGATAACAGCAGTTGAGTGAGGTGGAGAGCAGTTGTGGATGGCACAGGAGTCACGAACGGGATCATCATAGGTTTTAGTTTTTACATTTGAATGGAGTGAAAGCCTGCGTACATCTCCAGTTGAATTACTGTTTGAGTGACTCGCAGGTTTCTTTATAATTATTGATACATTTAAAAGGTTGCCTTTGTGTCCAGCATGTTCGGTAATGTGTTGTGCTGAAACTTCTTGTTGCCCACGTTTTCTATGATGTTTCTTGTTTTTGATTTCATTTTCATTTTGGTTAATAGCTCTGAGCCCTCCCAAGACAGAACTGCGACCATCGCTGCACCATCGTTTAATCACTTAATCATTAAAAAACTGTCAGGAGAATCGACCAGTGTGTAGTGTGCTGTAAGATTAAAGTAAAATGACCGCAGTCGACACTTCCCACATTTAATCAAACTGTTTCATTTGGTACACAGTTTAGCGATGTGATGATTAGTTTCCGACATATCGATAGTCAATTCCCCTGACAGCCTGACAGAAGTGTTAAAATTATACTTGTCAGACTATTCCTGTTCCATATGTTGGTATGAAACCACTTCGAAACAATAGTGACCCATGCTGTCTAGTGGACAGGGCAAGTTTACTTTTTTCATGTTGGCTGTGCTACAAGTTCACAAGTTTATTGAAACTTAGCCACCATAAATCAGCTTCTATTACTACAACAAAACCTCGGGTGGCGGGGGGATCTGTTTGCTTAACAGTGTTTTTGTTACATTCCTACTGTTCAAAGGTATTGGGTCTCTAGGAACAATTTGAAGTATGGCCTCTCGTGAAAATTTAGAAATGACTGCCAAAACAACCCAGAAAAGGTAGAAAAAGTAATGAAACATTGCATCAGGCTGCGTGTGGAGACCCCCGTGAACGAATTTCAAATGTACATTACTTTAAAATGAATGTTATTATAAGCACATATATGAAGCCAGAAACACACCCCAGAATGAATAAAAAGAAAAAAACAAAAACTTGTCAGTCCCAGTCCGAGTCCCAGTGATGCACTATACAAGTGTATCGCCATTGTAAGAATGACCCCCAGTCATATATCTTGACACGCTAATTTCTACGTGTTGGTGTGTCAGAGAGAGGATGTGCAGCATTGTTCATGGCACTCAGTTTTGTTTTAATTCTCTCATCCTGTATGACCTCCAGGAAGTCCAGCAGGGGCGTAACTACCATGTGTGTAGAGTGTGACATCACATGGCATTCAGGGGGCCCCAGTGTCACGTGGAAATTTAAAAAAATCTTCAAATAAGCAATAATAAATACAAAGGAAAAAGAGAAATCCAAATATTACTCAAGCAACATTGATTTGGACTTGATCTGCGTGCTTAAAAATAAAAACATAATTAGCGTTAAACCGAATGCAGTCAGTGCAGATTTGCTGGTAATGTTTCCAAGCACATGATTATGCAGTTTTGCAGTCAGTCATTTCAGTCAACAATTACAGCATGTATGGCATTCTGCAAATGTATAGATATTCAGTCATATGAAAAAGTTTGGGGACCCCTCTCAGCCTGCATAATAATTGACTCTCCTTTCAACAACAAAGACAATAGTGGTATGTCTTTCATTTCCCAGGAACATCTGAGTACTGCGGTGTTTTCTGAACAAAAAATTTTAGTGAAGCAGTATTTATTAATATGAAATTAAATCAAATGTGAAAAACTGGCTGTGCACAAATGTGGGTCCCCTTGTCATTGTGCTGATTTGAATGCCTGTCACTGCGCAATGCTGATTACTTGGCTGGATGAGCTCGTTAAGCCTTGAACTTCATAGACAGGTGTGTCCAATCATGAGTAGTAAAAGGTATTTAAGGTGGTCAATCGCAAGTTGTGCTTCCTTCCCTTTGACTCTCCTCTGAAGAGTGACAGACAGCATGGGATCCTCAAAGCAACTCTCAAAGATCTGAAAACAAAGATTGTTCAGTCTCCTGGTTTAGGGGAAGGCTACAAAAAGCCATCTGAGAGGTTTAAGCTGTCAGTTTCAACTGTAAGGAATGGAATCAGGAAATGGAAGGCCACAGGCACAGTTGCTGTTAAACCAACCCAGCAGGTCTGGCAGGCCAAGATAAATACAGGAGCGACATATGCAAAAGCAGGATTGTGAGAATGGTGACAGACAACCCACAAATCACCTCCAAATACCTGCAAGAACATCTCGCTGCAGATGGTGTATCTGTACATCATTCTACAATTCAGCACATCCGTATTGCAGGGTGATGAGAAAGAAGCCCTTTCTGCACTCACGCCACAAACAGAGTCACTTGTTGTATGCCAATGCTCATTTAGACAAGCCAGATTCATTTGGGAACAAAGTGCTTTGGACTGATGAGACAAAAATGGAGTTATTTGGTCAGAACAAAAAGCGATTTGCATGGCGGAAGAACAACACCGCATTCCATGCTGTGGGCCTGTGTGGCTAGTTCAGGGACTGGGGCCCTTGTTAAAGTCGAGGGTCGGATGAATTCAACCCATTATCAACAAATTCTTCAGGATAATGTTCAAGCATCAGTCACAAAGTTGAAGTTACTTAAGCAGGGGCTGGATATTCCAACAAGACAATGACCCACAACACAGTTCGAAATCTACAAAGGCATTCATGAAGAGGGAGAAGTACAATGTTCTGGAATGGCCATCACCATCCCCTGACTTGAATATCATCGAAAATCTATGGGATGATTTGAAGCAGGCTGTCCATCAAATTGAACTGAACTGGAGAGATTTTGTATGGAAGAATGGTCAGAAATACCTCCATCCAGAATCCAGACACTCATCGAAGGTTATAGGAGGTGTCTAGAGGCTGTTAGATTTGCAAAAGGAGGCTCAGCTAAGTATTGATGTCATATCTCTGTTGGGTGCCCACATTTATGCACCTATCTAATTTTGTTATGATGCATATTGCATATTTTCTGTTAATCCAATAAACTTAATGTCACTGCTGAAATCCTACTGTCTCCATAAGGCATGTCGTATATTAAAAGGAAGTTGCTACTTTGAAAGCTCAGCCAATGAGAAACAAAAAGCCAAAGAATTAAGAGGGGTTCCCAAACTTTTTCATATGACTGTAGGTACCTGAAAAGTAAGGGCTTAATAATAAAAAAATGCCTCAAGCACAGCCATAAAAAAATCACATTTGTTTATTTGAAATTATCATATGATCCAGTTTAGGGTGGCTTAGCTTAGATCAAAAATGATTTATATGTCATCAAAACTTCTAACCTCAAAATTATAAATGACAGATTGTTTTGTCTTGGTACTGTAATATATTACTTGACTTTCCCCTTTTGTATTATTAATACGTAGCCTTTGTCAGAACGCCTCAAATCTAATAGACTTACCACTGTTTATAAGGTATTATAGTATATAACTTCTCCCCACCTTCCCTTCTATATTTATAACCTCAGGCAATTAGGTATAGTAAAAGACAAGCAGGAGTTAAGTTATACTTTTAAATGATGTACTATTGATAATATTCATAAATAATAACAATATGCAAAGTACATTTGAATATTGGCAACCATACAACATGATAAATGTTGATGTGTAGTTTCAGGTGGCACACAGACTTGTTAGTTACTTAAAATGGCTCTAGTTAAGGCCTCATCTTGTGGTCAGCTTTCTTCAGAACAGGCCACATGCCTGTCTCAATATG
>JANRMT010062841.1:2215709-2278596 GCA_026402145.1 Polypterus bichir lapradei | reverse complement strand
CCCTAAATCTGAATTTATTTGGATCGTACATGAGAAATGTCATTAGGTAACAGTTGCTTAAGACAGATTTGATTGTTGTCTAAATTAATTCCAGATATGCAATATTTTCTGTCTTTCTCTTCCAAGGCCATGCATGAGGTATTTTTAAGCACTTGTTATGTATGTAAACTCATGATCAAATTAAATCAAATTAAATCAAAAGTTATTTTAAGTTTCCCCTCTTAATTCCTGTCCTCTATTTAGCCAACATAATATTAATACTGTACATAATTCCCAATCTACACAAAATTCTTATTAAACAAACAGTAAAAGAATCTCCTATTATGGATAGTTTTTAATGTAGATGTTAAAAAGTAATTGCTTTATGATCATTTAATTTGATCACAACTATGGATCATTTCTAATTTTTCTATTGTATACAAATTACATAATTATAACAATACTTCTTTCTAAAGTTACTTCTGTACCGGTGCTACTGCAGTATTATGCATTTTTAATCAATGTCACTTAATTTTCAAGTTTACTAAACATTTGACAACTGTAGTTCCCGTAACGTAAGTGTACTAGCACTGCATACTGAAGGTGGGTTTCCTATAACGTCAACATTTTGTGATGATTGCTATCAGTATTTGCAATATATAAATTTACAAGAAGAAGAAGATATTTATAAAAATTATGTGGGCAACTTCATAAATGATGCACACATTGGTAGCAATGTGAAGTGGGTAAAGCAATCTAAGTGCAAATGACATCACTTGTAGTTAAAGACTTCAGAAATCAAATTGCGTTAGTTACATTATATAGTTATATTTTACCTGTTTGAATAAAAATGTACAAAATGTTTCATATACATGTACAGGCAGTCCCTGGGTTACGTACGTGTAGGTTTGTACTTAAGTTGAATTTGTATGTAAATCGGAACAAGTCCATTATTTTAATAAATGCTATTGTTGACCGACTGTAACCAAGTGCTTTGCCAATGAATGATGGAGTTTCACCTCTCTCTGACCTTTTTATTATTTCTACTTTATTTTCCATGGTGATGGTTTCTCTCTTCTGTACTGTATCACCAGCACTTGCATCAGATTTGAGACATTCTTGAAGGGTGAAGACCAAAGTTTAAGATGAGCTCTTCTGCACAGCACTGTCCACGCTATCACAGCAGGAAGGCACCCATCGTCAACACGTCTGATGTACTAACGAGAGACAACCTTCCTGCTATGTACGTGACAGTACAAGCAGGCTTGCTATTGAGAATGACTGGGGGCGGCAACGGGGGGGTTCATCACCAGCCCACTTCACAGTCACCTCCATTGCAGTATGCTGCCTGCAGTGTCTGCCCACCGAGAATGAAGACGGTGCAGCCAAATGCGGGTAGTGAATCGCCCAACCCCAATTCAACAGGCAGCCATCCGAGGCACACTACAATGCTACCTCTGCCGCCCCGTTCACCCTCAATGGCCTCTGTTCAGCCACAACCGGATCACCGCTTGCAGCATTACCAGCCGTGTGTACTGGGCGGGCAGTGAAACGCCCACCTCTGTTCCATCAAGCCTGCGTCCAGTCAGGAGCAGTAGCTGCAGCGGTGTAGTGGGCGGGCAGCGAACCATCTTCCTGCACACGAGCGATAGCTGTGGCGCCGGTGACTATGGACCCCAGGTCACCACTTGCCGCGAGGAGCTGCCCGAGGGACACTCCACTGCACGAGCAGCAAAATCGCCCCCCTACAGCCACCGCTTGCAGCATTCCCAGGCTGAAGATGACGGAGCGGCAGTTACTGAGGCGCATGCATCACAGCTGCGGCCTCGTTCGTAAGCTGTAGGTCGGATGTCCGTAACCTGGGGACTACCTGTATTGATATTGATGTACCTAATCCTCATCCATCCATTATCCAACCTGCTATAGCCTAACACAGGGTCACGGGGGTCTGCTGGAGCCAATCCCAGTAAACACGGGGTGCAAGGCAGGAACAAATGTCCGGGAAGGGTGCCAGCCCACTGCAGGGCACACACACACAAACACACACCAAGCACACACTAGGGACAATTGAGGATCACCAATGCACCTAACCTGCACGTCTTTGGACTGTGGGAGGAAACCAGAGCACCCGGAGAAAACCCACGCAGACCGCAATCCTCAGCACCCCATTAAAAACCTTCACACAGGGCCCCACTCTGTCTAGTTAAGCCCCTGGAGTCCAGAGTGCATCCCGTAACTGAACCTTTCCTTTTAATTAGTTTGTTGATTTGGTGGGCCTCCCTCAAAGTGATGTCACCATCCCAGCACACCACACCAGCCATCAGTTATAGATGAGATGAAGGATGTCACTACCCGCAATAATGAAACGCCACCTGATTATCAGAAAGGCCCTGCTCTGTGGAAATGAGTGTTTTATTTGGCAGCAAATATCTGGAGATGTGTTAGCCAATTTTATAACCATATCTGAAGAACTGTATCTTTTGTTTGCACTTCATGTCTGTCTTTTCCTCCAAGAAATGTTGCAAGTTGGGAAAATCTCATTTACTTTCAGTTTTTTAAGCTAACACAAACCAAAAGATCCAGTTACTTGTTTGTTTCTTTTCAAATTCTTATTTCTTGTCATTTCATGGAAGTTTGTTTTGTTGTGTAGGAAGAACATGCAATACTGTCTGACACTGAAAGTCCACCACCTCAGAAAAGGAGAGGTAAGAGGCAAATAAAAGAACGAACGAACGAGTGAACAGAGAGGCTGTGAGGATAGAGTGCCTGTGACATTGCTGTCATTCAGTTCACTTGAGCTGTGCTGTACACTGGCAGACCTGATATTAATTTTTAACGCAGTGAGCCAGAGACAGAAAGAGAGAAGGTTGAAGGGTGAAGACCAAGGAGGACATCAGGAGGCCGAATCCCCTGGCCAGTTACACCTGAAAAAAGGAAGAGCAGATGAAAGACGTGAAGGCGCTGAGAACTCCTCTCACTTGTCTGACTTGATGTAAGCTGTAGTGTGTTATGAGTTGTGGAATTCAATCCAGTTGGGTTTGAAATGGCGGACGGTGCTTTGCTTAGTTTGGTGCTGCTGCTTCACGGCTTGCGAGACTAAATTTGAATCCTTTAACACTGAGCTCAGAGTAAGCAGGTAAAGGAAGTGGGAGTAGGACTTGAACAGAAGTAATAAAAACGTCTTATTTAATAGTCAGTTGTAGGAAACCTGACGGACAAACGTCATGAAATAGAGTGCCGCTGCTTTGAACTATTTGACCTGGTGAAATTCATGAGAGCTTGTGTTCCGGCCTAGCAAATCACTATTGTTCATTTTTTAAAGCCCCAGTGGTCTACAGGAAGATGAAGATGTCAAAGAGGCCACTAGAGAAAATCTGCTGCAGGATTCTGTGAATCCATCACAAGATTTGAGGTAGTGTGAGAGAAATGTTTAATTATATCAAATGAAACTTCATAAAGAATTGTATTTCATAATACATTACATTCCAAATTCCAGCAATTAATGAAGGTCTAGAGGGAATTGGGAATTAACATTGTTATAAATTGTGGCACTAAAATGCAAAATCTATTAGAAAACATAACCTTTAAAGCCGCTTGTTAGTCTTTAATTGAATTTCTGCTGCTACCAATAGTTTATGTAAGAGAAAATGTGCAAATAGTCACAAAATCGAATCCTCCTAGAGTATGTTGTAATAAAGCATGTCTTACATTTTACAGATTAAGTAAAACAATGAGCATGGAGGAAATAAGAGGAATATTACAAGCTCATAGTAAAAGGGTGATTACTCGGGGATGCAGACGATTAGCCACCTTTAGACGAAATATTTGGAATACGGCCTTCAAACGGTTTCACCAGGACAGATTTATGAGGAACCACGGTCTGCTTCTTGTCTCATTTGAATGTGATCTAGATGAATCTGAATTGGATCCACAAGACAGTGGAGGACCAAGGCGAGAATTTTTTGGTCGGTTAGTGAAAGCGATCTTTGAAAACAGTGGAGCATTTGAAGGTATTTTTCCTGAGCATATAATCTGAATTTTGTCCTTAGGCTGCTGTAAAGTCTGCTGTGCTGTGACACTTGAAATGTGTTTGCGAATGTGGAGTATGCTTAGTCGAGTTTTGAAAACCACATGGCAGCCAAAAATATCCAACTTCTGTTTTAAGGCCTTAAAATGCCAACTTTACCCTTATGAGTAAAATAAAAAATGTTCATATGACCGTAATAAACTTGAGGAACTTTGGTTTACACCTCAGTGACAGATGCGTTCTGCAGTGGACAAACACTTTGTGATGTGCTTTTACGGCTTATCATGATGGGACATTTCCAGGAACCTTTACAGCAGCACGGTTCCCTTTGTGGTGAAGATCATGCAGATGTTGTGTTTTACTTCTTTCCAGAGTCACCCAATGGATTTATACCAAAACTGTCCGACAAGAAGTTGAAAAAGGGAGTTTACCGGACCATTGGGAAGATGATTTCCACCATAATAATCCAGGGGGGTGAGGCCCCAGAGCATCTAGCACCTTGTGTGGTGGACTACATTTTGACTGGAGATGTCCTCCAAGTGAATGCTACACCTGATGATGTCTCAGCCTCTGAGCTTAGGGAAATACTGAAGAAGGTATTGTTGGGATGCAAAGACTCGGCTTTATTAAATTGGGGCTGATTGGCAATGATTCAAATCTTGTTACTTCGTATTTTTTTTTTATTAAATGTTTGTCAGACTCTCTGTGGTGTAAAGCTCCAGGAGACTGTTCATTATTTTACAAAAAAAAAACATTTTGTCCTCTTTAGGTTGAAAAATCGAGCACAGAAAGAGAGCTGGAAGACGCAGTCAAGCAGTGCGACTCTTGGCGCTTTGAGGTGGAAGGTCTTCCAAACCCAGTTAATATGAATACTAAAGATACTTTTGTGAAGAAGGCAGCCCTCTTTCATGTAATCTTAAAAAGCCAAGCTTGTCTTGATCAGTTAATCGATGGACTGTCGTACTACGAGGTAACTCGATTCTAATGGTGGCATGTTTGTGGTGTGATGTTTCTGTGTAAGTCGATGGACATTTCATGTCTCTTTTGTTTAAATTGATAAGACTCATTAACATTAAAAGACATCGGCTACAACAAACACATTAAAGCAAGAAATGGATTTTCTAGTTTCATGTGACATTTCTTTACTTGTCATGTTTTATATTTGTCTGGTCCCATTTTTTTGGACAGTTTAGAAATCCAACAGAATGAAGAAATGCAATATAATAAGTAGTAAGTAAAGAACATTTTCGTGAAGCTTTGAAAAGAACGACGTCAATAACTTCAGGTTGTTGCAACTATTTTAAGATTTGTGAATACAGTGATTCCTCGCTATATCGCGCTTCGACTTTCGCGGCTTCACTCCATCGCGGATTTTAAATGTAAGCATATCTAAATATATATCACGGATTTTTCACTGGTTCGCGGATTTCTGCGGACAATGGGTCTTTCAATTTATGGTACCTGCTTCCTCAGTTTGTTTGCCCAGTTGATTTCATACAAGGGACGCTATTGGTGGGTGGCCGAGAAGCTACCCAATCAGAGCACGAATTACATATTAAATAAAGCTCCTCAATGATACTGTATCACTTAATGCAAATATTTTCTGTTTGTCTTCAGGTACTTCCACTTTTCAGAGAATATCCTAGCATGCGTATTTTTCTTGACATGCCTAAAATAAAGAAGGAATTTACGGCCAATGATATAGCAGCCATTTTTAAACCACGGTATTCAGATTTTTTAAGTTACGGCAGAGAAGGTCAGGAGATGATGGTGGTGAAATTTCAGGAATTTCTTCAGTCTGTACAAGGTGAGTGTAAATATACAGTATATATACATCCATCAGTTTGAGTGTAACAAGTCAAAATCTAGAAAAAGAGAGGGAAATAAATGCATGTATTGGTGTGCGTTCGGCTTTATCTGTCAGTATTAATGAATTGTTTCAATGTGCACGACTATTTTCTGTGGAGTCGACTGTTGTACTGCCATCAAGTCCCGGAGATGCTGAACTCAAAAAACAATTCACTCAGTACAGGAGCTCAAGGAGAAGCTGTGCTCTTTATGCAGACAGCCACCTTCTAGTCATTTTTCGTGTCAGAGAATTTGGATAAAGTTTAGATTTTTGCATATAAGAACTCCATGTTAAGCACAAGACTACAAATCTTTTGTTTTAACCTTCACATTTAGTTAATAAATATTTTTAAGGATTTGTTGTGGTTCTACTGTAGAAGATGTGTTATGGTGGGACAGCCTGCATCACAAAAGTAACCCTTCCTTCTCCGTAGCACAACATGAACTATTTATATTAAAACACTAGATGTTCCTCAATGTATCAAAGTGAGTAATGTGATTATTAACTTAAAGTAAAATACATAAATCACTTCCTTAAGTAAAAAGAATATTGGTTTTTAATGACAAGTAGGTGTACAGCATGTGTGGTACTTTACCTCTAACTTATGAGCAAAGTTGTTATTTACTTATTTTGAGTTAGGATAATTATTAAATGAATTTTATTTAGTGAATGAAACTGTTAAATGTAAGGCTAATAATAGAATTGAGGTAGTTCCTTATTTTACTGATACAAATCGTGTAGCGGTCTGCACGTCTCACCATTTTCAGACAGTTACAGTAAGTGTCTGAGAGAGAGTTCATTTCACCATTAAATTATGGCCACTCACTGACACTATTGGTTTGCACGTTTCTATTCATGTAGACTGCATTTTAGGATGTCTTCACTTGACATATTTTAAGAATTTTTTTTTTGGGTTCCTTTTAAGATAAAAAACTTGAAGAGAAATTGAGTAGCAGGAAAATAACCAAAAGAATGAAGAAATTTTTGGAAATACTGCGCCCTGACCACATTCTTCAGTTTGCGACAGGTAGCAGAAAAATCCCAGCTCTTGGGTTCAAACCACAACCTCAACTCGCATTTCTTAATGGTGAATTGATAGACGACCAACAAGCAAACACCAGTAAAAATGAGCTTCAGATTTGTGTCAATATCATAACCTTGGAAGATTCTGTTGAATTTGATTATTCATTTGTTTCAGCTTTGATGGATAGTCCTGCATGTAAACTGTATAAGTAGATGGCATAAAGAAATGCAACATGTTGATTCAACCAGCTGTGTTTTCTTTTCCTTAAAACAAAAATGAAATGTGTGCAAAACTCGACCAATTCAGAAAGTTTCATTTTGTAACTTTTTGTATTTGATTTCAGGTTATTTTTGCCAAAGTTCAAGTGCAGTTGTATTTATTTTTGCTAATGCATGAAACAAAAACAAAAGCTATCCATAAACAGTGTAGCTTTGGTTGTGAAAAATGAGTTGGCCAAGTTCTCCCTTGTAATTCCTAATTAATTGTCTGCAGTCTTGTTACACAGAAACTCCCGAACTCTATGATACTGCATTTTTCTCTTTGTTTACGACCGTTTTCAAGAGGATCATTTGTTTAGGAAATTTAATGTACATCCCACCTGTTCAATGGGCAAAATAAATGATTGTTCTGGATGAACTTTGACATGAAATGGTCTTTTCTTTCTTCATTTCTTTCTTCTTCAAGGTGGAGGTGGGATTACATCAGGGATCGGCTCTGAGCCCTTTCTTATTTGCAATGGTGATGGACAGGTTGACAGACGAGATTAGACAGGAGTCCCTGTGGACTGTGATGTTTGCTGATGACATTGTGATCTGTAGCGAGAGTAGGGAGCAGGTTGAGGAGACCCTGGAGAGGTGGAGATCTGCTCTGGAGAGGAGAGGAACAAAGGTCAGTAGGACCACCAAGACAGAATACATGTGTGTGAATGAGAGGGAAGTCAGTGGAGTGGTGAGGAGGGAGCAGAGTTGGTGAAGGTGGAGGAGTTTAAATACTTGGGATCAACAGTGCAGAATAATGGGGAGTGTGGAAGAGAAGTGAAGAAGAGAGTGCAGGCAGGGTGGAATAGGTGGAGAAGAGTGTCAGGAGTGACTTGTGACAGACGGGTATCAGCAAGAGTGACAGGGAAGGTCTACAGGATGGTAATGAGACCAGCTGTGTTAAATGGGCTGGAGACGGTGACACAGGAGACAGAGCTGGAGGTGGCAGAGTTAAAGATGCTAAGATTTGCATTGAGTGTGACGAGGATGAACATGATTAGAAATTAGGACATTAGAGGGTCAGCTCAAGTTGGATGGTTGAGGCGAGATTACGTTGGTTTGGACATGTGAGGAGGAGAGATACTGGGTATAATGAGAGAAGGGTGCTAAGGATAGAACTGCCAGGGAAGAGGAGAAGAGGATGGCCTAAGAGAGGGTTTATGGATGTGGTGAGAGATGACATGCAGGTGATGGTGGTGACAGAGCAAGATGCAGAGGACAGAAAGATATGGAAGAAGATGATCCGCTGTGGCAACCCCTCACAGGAACAGCCGAAAGAAGAAGAAGAAGCAGCAGATGATGTTTACCAAGCGTAAAAAGCTGCAGGGTTTTTCAGTTTGCGTCTGAAGGAATGGAGTGATTGTTAAATGTGATTCTAAGTGCATCCAATGTCTGATTAATTCTGGAAATGAAAACATAAAGAAAAAATAGATTGTCCTAAAATCCAGGTGTGTACACATGAGTGCAACTTTGATTAAACCTTTCAATACATTGATTATATACCGAGCGTCCGGTCAGCACTGAGACGTCCCCTCTGTTTTCCTGCATATCCTCCCAGATTTGGATATTCTTGTCTCCAATGGTCAGATCTTATTGCTAAACAAATATTTAAGTTTCAGGCCAATTTTTGTTGGAACATTTTAGAAGCATCCAGGCCCAGTTCTAGAGGCGAAGCTGCCATCGTGCCATTTAATTTCAGCCGCCCGCTCACCCTATAATACCTTCACTCATTTTCTAAACCAGTGTATTTGAAATTAAAAATTTTCGCAATTTCCTTAATGTCAAAACAAATTAAAGAAAATTTCTTCGTAGGTAGAAGTAAACTTGACTTACACGTTTAACGAATTGGTGACAAGTTTAACTCATCAGTAAAATTCCGATTACGAGCCACGCGCTGAGCCTGCGTCTTGTTGAGGGCGGCCACCCTCTATGTTCGGCCTCCTTCGTGCATGCACCCTTTGTACGACCGGCAGAACTGGGCCTGGAAGCATCAACATCATTCTATTGTTTCATGAACTACTGTTTTCCATCTCTTTCCCATCTGGTGTCCCCCAGGGCTATGTACTAAGCCCACCCATGATTGTGTCTCGACTTACTCTTCCAATGCCATCATTAAGTTTGTGGACGACATGACCGTGGTTGGACTCATATCAGGAGACTCATCAGAGGGATGAAGTGTAGAGATTGACAAGGAGGTGTTTGGAGAACAGTCTAGTTGTGAATTATCTGAAAACAAAGGAAGTTATATGACAGATTTCAGGAAGAACAATGCAGAGCCTGCCCCACTATACATCAATGGGGACTGTGTAGAAAGGGTGTCGGCTTTTAAGTTTCTGGACACGCTGATGGATAAGGACCTTTCCTGGACTACTAACACCATCACAGTAATGAAAAAGGCACTTTATTACCACTGATGTCATTCCCCAGTTTCAGTCTGCTGTACTGACCTCAGGGCCTGGTGGTCTCCTCTTTGCTTCTTCGGCTCACCCTGAGGCTGACTTCAGTTGGTGTAGGTAGCGAATTTGTGAATGGGCTGGCGGGTGAGCACTGGTGGGATGGATGTCCTCCTCCTTCAGATCTGGACTGCCCAATTGCTCTGCCCCATGAATAGCTGGGAGTGAGACGCTTGTTACTTGCAGATATTTAGGTGATTTCTTAATTAGGGACTCTGACTCTATGTCTTTTTATTGAAGATTAATGGTTAAATGTATGTTGATCCGTATTTTTCTGCATCTTGTGCAATATAAATATTTCCATACTTGTTTTATTGTATGGCAATGAGTTAAGTATATTTGATGGAGCATCGCACTACACTTCAGTCCAAATGCAAAATATAAAGTCTAGTTTTCTCTGTATTTTTAATGCTTTTTCATTTCTGGAACAGTCTGTCGGATGCGTGTGGAAATCATTTGGTACAATTGCTGTTTTATTTTGAAAAAGTGTTCACAAATGGCAGTTTAACCTGTGAGGTTTGTTTTCAACTGGTGGACAAGATAATACTGGAAATGCCTAAATTGTTAGCCTTGAGTTTTATGTACATTCCTATTTTTAATTTACTCAGCACAGATGTCCTCAAATACCAAGGAAACTTATTGGGCTTTTACTAGAAGTGGATCGTTTGTAAGGCGTCCCTACTGGGCTCCCGGGACATGCCGATCCGTCTTCTGATTGCTCCTGACAACTTTTTCTCTGTCAGAAAGCTACCTCTACAAGGGGCCACACAATCTAACAGAAGCCAAGAGCTTGCTTGACAGCCTTCTCTTATGGGGTCACAGTGAGGGGGTCACTTAAATCACTAATTCTGAAAGAACTTACCATGAGCAGACACAGCTATGGCTAATGTCAGTAGACAACCAGACAAAATTCAATGAAGCAGTACCCAGACTTTTACAATTATAATTACTTGTATTTGATTCACAGAAAAGCCAGGCATAAATGTCAAATACTGTATGAAGACGTACAACCCATTCATTGTAAGCTGTAAAGTACGAGTCATACATGCCAAATTTGGGATGCCTCATTCCTCCATAGCTTTTGCAATGTTACATGTGTTGTCTCGCAGTACTTCATGAACATCCTCTTTGGGTATTTTCCATGTTTCAAACATTTTTTTAAATGCCACGGAGAGTGCAGCACCTGTTTGTAATCGTGAGTATTCTTGAGAGTGCAAGATCACTTTCTGTAATTCAAAACTGCATCTGGTCCAGGTATATCAGTGGCAAAGCTTAAGTTTGTGACGTCATCAGCGAGGAGTTTGCACAAATGACTTTCCACAATATTATGTAGCTCTGGATGCGCCACGTCACAGAAATAACAGCGACTGGGTTTCAGGGCTCAAGATGCTCAACCAGCCTTTGAAATCCTGCATCTTCTACAACAGAAAATGGCTGATAGTCCAGAGCAATAAATTCCATCACCTCTGCAGTAATTGTCTTGAGCTTTAGGGTGATCTTTATCAAATTTCTTTGATTTTTCAAGAAACTGATCAATAGGCTGATTAACTGCAGTTTTTCATTTTGTGGGAGTTGGTGCAGGATTCTCCTTTTGCCCTGAAGAATTCTGTAGATTTGTCAGGATGGCATGTCTTTGGTGGCATTGACATTTTGCACACATAAAACATTAGTTGAACAAAAGTTACAAATGTCATATTTTATGTCACTCTAACTTACTTTTTAAAACTTCCACACTGCAGACATTATCTCACATTATAGCTCAGCGTCGCCTAAATGTCTTGCTCATCTGGGACACGGTGAATACGTCATCAGATATCACTTTGAATTATCTTTCAAATGTAGTCATCGGTCTGATGCCGATAAGATGATTTTAACCCATTGTCTGCCAATACAGATACTAATCTGATATTATCGCCATCCCCATTCTGCACTATACTGCATTTGTTTGGTTATTTGTTAACACTGTGCGCGTCTTTATTGATGTAAGTTACATCTTTTGATGTTAGTTCCATTAGAAATATAACACAATATTATTTTCTGTAAGTGACGGTAAAAGCTATAATAATGTTTCACCCATATGTTTCAGGTAACCCTTTACGTTGGACCGAAGTAAAATTAGCTTGCCACTCGACATTGAGACTTGAAATGAAAACAGCAAAGTCATTAAAACCAACTGTGCACAAATTCAAAATTTCCCAAAACTTGTTCATAACCGCTCCTTTTTCCAGAAATGCCCCTATTTTTTGTAAACATGAAAAATAGCTCTTAAAACACAATAAAAGTCCGAAATTGGGCAGAAATGGGTGCAAAATACACTTAAAATTAGCACCAATGTACAGAACGCTAGTTGTGAATTTTGTGACAGTTTTTACATTTTTTGTGAATATTACTGATAGTTTTTAAATATTTTTTTAAAATAACATATAACTTTCACCAGTGGTTCCCAAACTCATTCCAACGAGATTCACAGCAAGTGTTAATAATTGATCTCATTTGGTTAGCTGGTCTTTTTTTCCTCTTCTCTTATTCTACATTCAGAAAAGCACAGCAGTATGATTTTTACATTATAAGACATTTAGAAATATTTCTATTTTTTGCAATAGCTTTAAATGTTTTCCTCTATTTGGTTGTTTTCCTATTATTTTTCTTTTATTCTGTGTAGCCTGCTTGCTTCATTGTATCCTAATGGTGACAATTAAAAACAAGCAAAGTAGACACCGGGGTGAACAACACAAAACAATCAAAGGCTGCAACTGCTTCAGCGTCAGACCAACTAATTAGTCAGTAATGGAAAGGCAGACTGGAAATGAGGATGAACATAAATAAATATATTATCCATATAGGACTGCTTCATTTTTATTAAAATGTACAAGGGGGCTTTGCCCCCTGCTCACTTTGCTTGCCAACCCCTTCCCCATCCTCCAAGGGCCTGTGCTATGTGCCAGCCACTTCACATCTCTGCCGCTCGCGTTGTGAAGAGGGGGGCTGAACACACCAAGGAGACGCGGTCGCTCCTCCGACACCCCCTCTTAAACGGTGATGCAATGGGAACAAACACATTTTTTTTTACCTCCTCTTTGCTCGATCAGCTGCTGGCTTGCTGCTGCTGTGCCACGTGATCTGCATCTCACGCAACGCACTTCTGTCATATCACCTATGTCTATATATTCGATCTCTTTTTGCTTTTACCTTTTCATCAATATTGCAATGAATTTTGATTCCGTGTTTGGAATTACATCGTGACAACGCAATGTATAACTGCCCGTGAGTGAATATCATTTTTTTCTCTCTACAAGAAACGTGTCTGACAATAGCATTCACACAAATGGGAAATGATTTCTCTCACGGGATTTCACTTTCACCAAATAACAAATCTTTTTAATTCTCACGGATACGCCTCTTCATTGAGAAGAAGCACTACTTTTTTTTCCCTGATGGCAACATGAATTATACAGTCTACAAGTCTCCGACTTAAAGTTTAAATCTGAACAATATATTCGATCTCTTTTCGCTGTGTTATTTCACCAAGTAATAATTTCCGTTTGCACTAATGCAATCTTTACTATCCTTTTTTTGAGACTTTTGAATTTTCTTACTTCCATTATCTTTAACCTGCTCTGCATCATGTGTATTTTTGAATTCTTTACGATGTTCTACTTTGTCATCTAGTCTTTGTTTTATTTCCGGCCCCGGGTGTGGTTAAATCTCTTGGCACAAAGACTCTTCTCACAGGACGTGAAAGTGTCTATCTGAGAAAATCACCTCTCCTTCTAACCTTCCAAGATTTTTTTTTTATAATAGATTAACACACTTACGTTTGTAATTTCTTCTTTGAATCCAAAACACATAAACTAGGGAAATAACAGCTCACGTAAGGCTAGGAGTCCAATTAAAAGCAAAGAATGGATGGGCGTTTCAACTGAAACTCCGAGGGAGACTTTGATGATCAGGTCATTTCGCTCCAAGAACAAGTTTCTAGATTGTCCTCTATCACAGTTGAGCACCAGCAGTGCAAACAGGAGGCACAAAAACATAATTATGGCAGGAAAAGCAAACTTCACAAATTCAAAAAAGATGATTGGGTACTTGTTTTGATCTCGCCTGACCCACATCAATTTCAGGGGAAATGGCTGAGTCCCATGGTAGTAGAGGAATGCATGAGCCTGGTGTACTACAACATTAGGATCCCAGGCTGGTGAAAGCCCATGCAAATCTTACATGTTAATCTTTTGAAGGAGTGGCACGATCCTGATGAGGTGTTGCCCACTTCCGCTAAAGTCTCCCAAAATGAAGTTGCTATGGGTGATGATTTGATGTCCCTGATTGGAAGGAACTCTGATGTCTTTTTTGGCTTTACCTGACTGGATGGAAATTGCAGAACACAGGATTATGACTGAGCCTGGTGTTAAGGTACAGATGCACCCATACCATATTCTGGAAGCAATGAAGACTGATACACGAAGAGGTGAAGCTGATGCTTGAGCTAAGTTATGATTCACAAGAATAAAAGCGAATGGCGCAGTCCAGTTTTTCTGGTTCCAAAACCGGATGGTTTTGTTCAGTTGTGTGTAGATTTTAGACACTTGAATAAGATTTCCAAGTTTGATGCATACCTAATGCCACATATTGATTACTTACTGGAGACACCTGGACAAGCCTTGTATATTTTCACCCTGGATCTCATGAAGGAGTACTGGCAGGTGCCTCTGGAGGAGTCCAGTTGCGAGAAGGCCTCATTCACCACCCAGGATGGGTTGCTTGAATTCACCAGACTCCCATTTGGTCTCCATGGTGTGCCATTGACTTTTGAGAGGATGATGGATCAGATTCTGTGACCCCACTCTGAGTATACTGATGAGTACCTCGATGATGTGGTAATTTTCAGTAATGACTGGTGGTCACATCTCAACTGCCTGCAAGTAGTGCTTGGCACTTTGTGGCTGGCTGGTTTGACAGTTGCCCCTAGAAAGTGTAAATTGGGTATGTCAGAAACACATTATTTGGGATGTTCTATGGGGAACAGTTTGATTAAGCCTCAGTTGCACAAGGTTGGTGAGATGCTTGAGTATCCAAATCCAGAAAGGCAGCAGGTTTGTGTTTTCTTCAAACTTGCTGGTTATTACTGGTGGTTCATTCCAAATTTTGCAGACAGAGTTGCCCCTCTCACTGACCTGACAAAGGGCAGAAAAAACCACGGCTTTGTCTGGACCATGATTGTGTAAGGACCTTCTCTGACTTAAAGGCTACTTTGTCTTTCTGCCCTATTCTGCAGAATCTGGACTTTTCTAAGAAGTTCATTCTACAGACAGATGTGAGTACTTTCGGTTTGGCATCAGTGCTCTCTCAGTGCTTCGATGGGTACAAACATCCCATCTCGTTTCTGAGCAGGAAATTGCTCCCCTGGGAGCATAATTACACGAGCATCGAGAAAGAATGTTTGGCAATTAAGTGTACGGGTGCTCCGCTTTTGGGGGCTGTCCACCTCCTCTCCAGTGGCTCTACAGGCAGAACGATGCAAACTCCTGACTCTCTAGGTAGTTTAGTAGCAGCCATTTGCTTTTGATGTGCGCCATCATCCCGGATCAACACTGACACAATCTCACTTCTGGCTTAGACTGTCACTTCGTTCCACCCGGTATGACCAAAGTTGGGGCTTAAGGCTGTAAGATTTTGGAGGTCCTGACAACTCCTCAACTGTGCCGTGTCCCGAAACTCTGTTAACACAGGCAGGGATTGCTTGTCCACTGACGGTGCAACTGCACGTTCACTGTGTAATGCGTCTGTCACCTGATGGCTGATGTGCGGAACATTTAAAACCAGCTACTCACCTGGCCGTGTCCTCACTTTCCATTTTCTCACTTGTGCTGGAAGTCTGTCTCCTCTTTTACTCTAAGAAAGGGAGTGAATACAGGGTGACATTAGCGTCACTGAGAGTGTGCCCTGTCCGTATGTGTGCTGAAGAGGCAGCTCTCATTTGGATAATTTTGAGACAACAATAAAGCTGATTTTTCCAGAAATTTGGACTCCCCTCCCTCATTCCTGTGCATGTCTGTGACCCACACATCAAAGCTGGAACAAAAACCTGCAGCCCGGGGTCTCTGGGAACGAGTTTGGGAACCACTGACTTACACCAATGTAAAATCAACTGCGTAAAAGATAAAAGAAATATCCAAAATGTTTTTTTTTTTTGAAGGTCAGCGACTAAAGTGTTCTTTTATAGCTCATATTTTCCTTTTTTATTCAATCAAAATATACTTCTGCCACCTGCTTCTCAAACCGTAGGTCTTCATTTCAAAATAAAAGGCTCCAATGATACCATGACAGTATTACATGTAATTTTAAGGGTCTTTGATTTTGAATAAAAAGGCAAAATATGAAGTTGTAAAATGTACATTAAACATTGATCTTCAAAAACAAAACAAAAAAAAATGGTTTTGTGTGTGTTTCATCTTTTATGCAGTTGACTTTGGTGGCTGTGGTGGGTTGGCGCCCTGTCCGGGGTTTGTTTCCTGCCTTGTGCCCTGTGTTGGCTGGGATTGGCTCCAGGAGACCCCCGTGACCCTGTAGTTAGGATATAGTGAGTTCGATAATGGATGGATGGAAATAATGAAGGCTTGTGATAAATTGTGGTAAAATGTAAAATTTTCCATAGTTTTAATGACGTTACTATTTTCGTTTCGGAGATACGATGCCACGAAGTCTGAATGTCGAATGGTAAAGTATTTTAGGACATTTTGTTTCGTTACTCATGTATTATATGTACCGTACTTCTTGAAAACAGACATGATAATCGCTGTTTAAGTAGTGACTGTGACTGCCCCATTGTTATTGTCTCTTCTTTGCGGCATCTTTGCTAACTGCGGCAGGCCATAGAGCTCTACCGCCATCTACTGACCTTTTCCGGTATTACCCTAATGCGGTACTCGAGACAATTAATTTTGACTGTTAGATCTTTGATCTATTTCACAAAACACACCTGCAAATAAATGAATATTCTGCTTTACAAGGCAATTACAGCAAGTCCTTTTTTGAATATGTTCAGCTGTTAATTAAGTCATTCTACTGAAACTCTGGTCTGCTTCATCCGCCTTACCGTGGATTAGAATTTGGTACCACAATACACCTCAGTTTGACGCACGCACTGTTTAATATTGCCCAGTACCTGGCAAGCTTCATAAAACTCTCACTGAACAGGCACAATCTGTGGGCATTTGTCATAGCCATGGACCTTCTAGAAGCCAGAAGATGTCTGCAAAAAGATGCCCCCTGCACTCCGCCAAACCACTCGTGCAATCATCAGCACTCCCCACGGAAGAAGTGGACGAAGATTCTTCTGCTCCAATGGCTTCTCCTTGGCTTGGATCTGTGTGTATAAATGATCAGGCTACGATGTACACTGCTGAAAAACATTAAGGGAACACTTAATCAGTCCTCACAGTCTAACACCAAGTCAGTTAATCTGTTCAGGTGAGAAGCATAAGTGATTATGAATCAACTTCACCTGCTTTGGTGCAAATGAAAGTGACAACAGGGTCACCCGAGAGGCAACAGCAAGACAAGCCCCAAAAATGGAATGGTGGCCAAAGACAATTACTCTCTCTGTCTTTTGCTGCTGTCCTTGTCACTAGTGAGGTGCTAGCTGCAGCCCATTCAGGTGGCACAGGTAGTTCAGCTCCTCCAGGGTGGCACGTCTACACATGCCATCAAAAGAAGGTTTGCTGTGTCTCCCAGCACCATCTCCAGAGCATTGAGGAGATACCAGGACATGGACCATTACATGAGGAGAGCTGGATAGGGCCATAGCAGGGCATCCATCCAGCAGCAGGACTGGCATCTGCACCTTTGTGTGAGGAGAAACAGGAGGAGCACAGGCAGAGCTCTATAAAGTAACCTCCAGCTGGCTACTGGTGTGCATGCTTCTGACCAAACTGTCATAAACATCCTTTAGTGACCTGTACTTATAGCCCATTACCAGCAGCTCGACTGGCATTCACCAGAGAATGCCACAGTTGGCACCTCTGCCATTGGCGCCCTGTTCTCTTCACACTGAGCACATTTGACAGACATGAAAGAGTCTGGAGATGCCATGGTGAACGTTATGTAACTTGCAACATCATCCAGCATGACTGGTTTGGCAGTGGGTCAATGGTGGTCTGGGGTGGCATATCTTTGGAGGGTCGCACAGACCTCCATGTGCTTGGCAATGGTACCTTGACTGCTATTATTTACCAGGATAAAATTCTCAGAGCCATTGTCAGACCGGACACTGGTGCAGTGGACCGTGGGTTCCTCCTGGTGCAGGATGATGCCCGGCCTCTTGTGACCAGAGTGCGTAGGCAGTTCCTGAAAGATGAAGGCATTGATACCATTGACTGGCCTGTACATTCTTCAGACATGAATCCAACTGAGAACCTCTGGGATGTTATGTATTGGTGCACCTGACGCCGCTAAGTAGCGGTCCAGGAGCTCACTGTTTTGTAGAAGTCAAGTCAAGTGGCTCAGTTGTCATCCCATCCAGGCGCTGTGTTACAGCATAGAGTGCCACAAAATGACAGGACCACCACAGTAGAACATATACACAAATGGTACACATATAACATAACACAGGACAGGCAAAAAAAACAAAAATATTCTATAAAGTACTATATACTACATTATACTGTAGTAATAGGTAAAGGAGTAAGGAACAGGTCAATTAAATAGGCTGTGATAACTTAAAATCAATCATATCTCTCTATTATATAAAAAAATCTTGGGACGAAATGAGACTTTCTCAGAGAGACACTTTCACGTCCCACGAGGCAAAGAGTTGATGACAAAGTAGAACGTCATAAAGAACTCAAAAACGTTGGCATGATACACATGCAGAGCCGGCTAGATATAATGGAAGTACGAAAATTTGAAAGTCTCCAAAAAATGGTAAAGATCGCATTAGCGCAAACAAACGGAAATTATCACTCGGTGAAGTAACGGAACAGCGAAAACAGATTGAATATATTGTTTGGCTTTAAACTTTAAGTTGGAGACTTGTAGATCGTCTAATTCGTGTTGCCATCAGGTAAAAGTCGTGTTTCTTCCCAATGAAGAGGCCTATCCACGAGAATTAAAAGATTTGTTGTTTGGTGAAGTGATTGTATGACCATTTAAGAGGGGGTTTTGGAGGAGCAACCACGTCTCCCTGGGGTGTGTTCAGCTCCCTTCTTCACAATGTGAGTGGCAGAGATGTGAAGTTGCTGGCACATAGCACAGGCTGGGGGTGGTGGCAAGTGAAGTGAGCAGGGGGCAAAGCCCCCTAGTTAAGCAAAAAAAAATTGTGAGTTATCTCCCCTCAACTTTCTCATATACTCAGATACGGGGATGGATATCTGAGGAGTAAACCATAAGACAAGGATTATATTTTTATATTATGTACATTAAAGAACCATGAACAACAAATCACATCAAATTAATAATATATTGAACAATGATTAATAAGGTAAAGTTGAATAAATCGGACTCTGCAGCTGCATGAATAAAAGGTAAAGTACCACTGCCGGTTAGCAGACATCACCCAAAAGCTGCTAGAAATCTACGTGTTGTACCTAAAACTTGTATGCAAAATTTGGTTGGTCTGAATGAAAGCGAACTCAAGTTATCGTGTTTACACACACACAGACAGACACACAGACATAATTCCAAAAATGGTATTTTCACACTCAGGGAGGTCTAAAACATCGAGATTCATCAAAATCTCAAGGGCAATTTTTTTTTTGAATTCCAATACTTTCCCTCTGCTTCGTATACGGGAAAGTAAAAAAGAACAATGAAAACAACCACAAAAAAGAGAGCGGCTATACCAAATAGACTACTAGGGGCATATTGGGGGGCAGCACAGAGTTCAGGGCCCAGTTAATCAAGGGGTAGAAGCTGTTGTAGAACTTTTCAGAACTGGTTTGGATACTGTGGTACCTTCTGCCAGTTGAAAATGGGACAAAGAGACTGTGGGAGGGATGGGAGTGGTCCTTCACAGTGCTGTAGTCTTTGTAGATACAACGATTGATAAAAATGGAGCTGCCAATGATGTTTACTGCTGTGTGTACTATTTATTGTGGGACCTTGTGGTCAGGGATGCTGCAGTTACTGTACCAGACGGTGATGCAGCTGGTCAGAACGCTCGTGATGGTGCCCCTATAGCACATGGGAGAATGAAGGGGAGGTAGGCTTGAAGGAAGTGGAGACACCGCTGCTTAACCTTCTGGACTATGGAGGTGGTGTTAAGTGTCCAAGCAAGGTCAGCCGCCAGGTGTACACCTAAGGGTTTGACCAATTCTAACTCAGGGCCCTTGATGTGCTGGGGTGAGGCTAAGGCCTGCGCTCTGACCCCAAGGGGTATGCGATAACTACATTTCGTTGTACCTGTACAATGACAATAAAGTTGAAATCTTTTCATTTATTTGATGATACCGTAGCGCTGGTGCTGAGTACCAGAAAGAATTCTCCTGTTCTTTTAGGTGGCTGACTATCCTTTAAAGAGCTGCTCGCCGACACCATACTAGATGGAGTTCTTTTCGCGACTTTGCAGGTTTGCCATTTTTACGGGCGCCCGTGTGGCTGACACTGAAGTTGCTCATTTACTTGATGGGATGCCAGCTCATACTATGGGTGACTCAACCCTGGCTGATGCAACTTGTCAGTTTCGTTACAATATTTTAGTGAAGTCTAATTTTATTTGTCACCTACAAATTATACATGCAACGTAATCCGAAATGCTTAGTAAAAGCACACGTATTTAAGACTTGGTGAGCATACAAATGCAGATTGTGCAACATGACTAACGTGAGATTTTTTCATGAATGTTTGGATATTGTTTGCAGCTGTGCAGCACTGGACTCCAGAGCCTCCTGTTCTATCAGAACGTTTGCTATTTTCATTCTACATGAAAACATGAATTTTTTTTTTCTTGGCCATCACTACAAACTACTTAATATAACATAAAAAAAATACATTTTTGGGGTGTTCTGTTTAAAATCTTTAGCTCCCCTTTTTGTACTTTGTCCGTCCTTCTTTCCTCCTCTTAATCTCTTTCCACTTCTGTGTGGGGTTGATATGCCTGACCAGCCTTCTCCATACAGTTCAGTCCTGCACCCCCTCGCCCAGTAAAGCTCTTTTCCTTCAGATCTTCCTCTTACTTTATCCATCCACCTCTACTTCGGCCTCCTTCACTTTCTCTTCCATTCCCATCTCTCTCTTGCCCACAAATTCATGGTCTCTCTTCTTTCAGATCTACAGTGCAAACTACCTACAGATATTAGCAGTACAGACTTTATGAACTACTTCAATGAGAAAATTAAAAATATAAGATCCCAGATCTCAGCATCACAGTGCAAACCGCATACTAGCTTAGCAGATCCTGTCTCACATTGCATTCATCACTTTAGTCATTTTAATCCTGTAACTGAGCGGGAAGTCTTAACTTTAATTTCTAAAATGAAACCCACTACTTGTTACCTGATCCAGTGCCAACAAAACTAGTAAAAAGTGCAATGGATGATCGTGCAGCGCCTATTCTAAACTTTATCAATAGTCCATTGCATGGCACAGTACCTGAAGCACTAAAAGTGTCAGTCATTAAACCATTACTTGAAAAATCACACCTAGACCCACACATACTAAGTAATTATAGGCCTATTTCAAATTTACCCTTTCTCTCTAAAATACTAGAAAAAGTAGTCGCCAGTCAGCTTCAGTCACACCTTACACATACAAAAACTAGCAAAATACCCGCGCTTCGCAGCGGAGAAGTAGTGTGTTAAAGAAGTTTTGAAAAAGAAAAGGAAACATTTTGAAAATAACGTAACATGATTGTCAATGTAATTGTTTTGTGACTGTTATGAGTGTTGCTGGCATCAAGGATTTGATTATCATTATTTGTTTCAATCAGGTTCGTATTTGGAGAACGTGTTGTGTTCAAGTTACATTCCGTGTTTGTCAACCGTCGTAAAGATAACAGGTTTCATTCACTACCCAAATCACTGCTCGTGAATCTAAGATGTTTAACAGGCATTCCCGGTATTAACTTGTGGATTTGCCTGCAAATATTTAGAGACAGCGTCATGAAGTTGTTGTCGTCTAGCTGCATCAGAAAATGTACCATGACGTCTGACACACCTCCTTATTACTGTTTTCTCACAGCTTGGATTGCTGCTGTCATAATCGGTTTGAGTTTCATAGTTTGTTTCAATTATGACAGTATTTGCAGGACTTGTTGTGTTGAAGTGACATTCGGCACCTGTCAAGTGTTGTAAGCATACAACCGGTTTCATCGATAACTTTGCATCCAGCTTTTGAGAGTTTAAACATTCATAAACATCAAAGTGTTCACTACTGAAATCGTCACCTGTGAATCTAAGATGTTTAAGAGGCATTGGCGGTTGTCGAAAGGTGTAAAATATTTGGCCATTTCGGTACACTTGAAAGCGACAACCGAACAATTCAGCGGCAGCCATCAACTCACATGCAGAACCATAGGTGAAGGGCTTAAGCATTTCACTCTTCTAGTGCTCCTGTGTAGTCTAATTATCTCCTGTACCGTCATCAGTCCACACCTTGAACCTGTCCCAGTCATTCAATACATAAGACACAATGTTCCTCCGGATATCAAGAGTGAGCCTGATATGGCCGTGCAATATGTAACAAAGAGAATGGAAAAGGCAGGTGCCATCTCCGGGCATGGAAACCACTCGGTAAGTGACAGTTCTTTGATCGATGGTGATCACCTCGATAGACATGGTAATGGGGGTACGGTTGGAATGATAAAGGAAATGGGTATCTGAACAATGTAAAGTAAGAGAGAAGCCGTGGATTAAATAAAAAGGCTGCAGTTATCAGCAGGGAGACGTGAATCCCGTGGTGAAGCAAGGAAGGGAATGAAGAGACCGGAGCGACGGACAGCCTTATATAGGCTGCCAGCCAATTACGTGGGAGGCGTGGGAATGGGGGACGCAACGGCGCCTCACATGGCGACCGAGCTGCAGGCTATGGACGCATATATGTATGTAAGTAGGATTCAGTTATGACCGTTACGCGTAGAATTTTGAAATGAAACCTGCCTAACTTTTGTAAGTAAGCTGTAAGGAATGAGCCTGCCAAATTTCAGCCTTCTACCTACACGGGAAGTTGGAGAATTAGTGATGAGTGAGTCAGTGAGTGAGTGAGGGCCTTGCCTTTTATTAGTATAGAGATTCCAGCCTGGTTTCCACACTGGTCATAGTACCAAAACGGCATTAACGCGGGTTGTAAACAACATTCTGATATCCTCTGATGAAGGAAATTCCACTGTAATTATGTTGTTAGACTTAAGCGCAGCATTTGACAACATTGACCATTCTATTTTACTGCACAGGCTAGAAAATGATGTTGGCCTTACAGGCACTGTGCTCACTTGGTTTAGTTCTTATTTATCAAATCGATTCCAATATGTACAGAAATGTGCTGACAGGACTCCATCATTATACACAGAAGTTCAATATGGTGTCCCGTAGGGCTCAGTATTGGGACCTTTACTGTTTTCCCTTTAAATGCTTCCACTGGGATTTCACATTAGGAAACATCACGTTCATTTTCACTCGTATGCAGATGACACCCATTTATACCTTTCAGATCAAATGAAGTTTCTCCAATGTTTTCTTTAATTAGTTGTGTTATTGAATTAAAGAAGTGGATGGATGAGAACTACTTGACTTTAAACACCGATAAAACAGAGATGTTAATTGTTAGCGGGAATGACGCTGATCACAACAATATTTTGTCATCATTTAGCTCAGTTGGTGTCCCCATTAATTTTACTGAATCAGCCCGCAATCTAGGAGTTATCTTTGACTCTAGCAGGTCATTTAAAGCACATATTACAAAGTTGTCCAAATCATGTTTCTTCCATCTTAAAAATGTTGGGAAATTAAGGTGCTTTCTAAATTAACAGGATTCTGAGAAATTAATTCATGCATTTATCTCTAGTAGGATTGACTACTGCAATGTGGTGTTCACTGGATGTTCAAACTGTTCTTTACTCAGCCTCCAGTTAATTCAAAATGCTGCTGCAAGAATTATTACAAGAACAAGAAAATACAAACACATAACTCCAGTTCTTAAATCCTTACACTGGCACCGGTTAAGTTTAGGGCAGATTTCAAAATCCTCCTTTTAACATATAAAGCATTAAATGGCCAAGGTCCGGCTTACTTGTCTGAACTTATCATGACTTACAAACCTGAGCGCACATTAAGATCTCAAGATGCCGGTCTGCTTATGATTCCAAAGATTAATAAAATAACAGTGGGAGGTCGAGCTTTTAGTTACAGGGCCCCTAAACTGTGGAGTGGTCTGCCTGCTGCTATAAGAGATGCCCCTTCGGTCTCAGCTTTTAAATCCCGGCTGAAGATTCACGACTTTAGTTTAGCACACCCTGACTAGAGCTGCTGATTAACTGTGCAGACTGTCATTAGCGCTAAAACATAAGTAACAGGATGGTTAGAATTTGTTACTAACCCTCACCTATTCTGTTTCTCTTCTTGGTACTCAAATGTGCCACTTGGTGCCACTGCCCACCTGCCAAGTTGTTTTGCCTGCCTAAGATAAAGTCACCCCTGATGGAGGATCGCAGGAATCGTGGGGTAGAGGGGTCCTTTCATCGGATTGGCTGGCCCAGCACTGGCAAAATGGGGGAGGCAGCTTGATGGCTGAGGTCTCCAGGACTCTAAACAAATCTGAATCATATTATGGGATATCACCTACTGTTAAATTCTGGTCCGTATTTGTAAAATTTTTATTTTTATACTGTATTGAGGATTTGTTCCGTTCTGTGTATTGTATTGTATTGACTCCCTTCTTTTTGACACCCACTGCACGCCCAACCTAACTAGAAAGGGGTCTCTCTCTGAACTGCCTTTCCCGAGGCTTCTTCCGTTTTTTCCTTTCAAGGGTTTTTTTTGGGAGTTTTTCCTTGTCTTCTTAGAGAGTCAAGGCTGGGGGGCTGTCAAGAGGCAGGGTCTGTTAAAGCCCATTGCGGCACTTCTTGTGTAATTTTGGGCTATACCAAAATAAATTATATTGTATTATTGTATCACATGTCCACACCACTTCAACCTACGTTCCTGGACTTTCTTAGATGTCTCTCCCACTTTTGTTGTACCTCTGATTGTCTCATTTCTTATTCTGTCCTTTCTCGTAACTCCACACATCCATCTCCACCTTCTCATTTCTGCCTCATCCACCGTCTTCATGTCTTGCTGCGCCCCCAGTACTGCCTGTGAATCAGCTCCACATGTCATTACTGGTCTCCCCAATGTCATAAAAAACCTCCGCCTTCATTCTTTGATCACACAATACTCCTAAAACCTTCTAATGGTTCCTTCCACATCACACTCTGTGTGTTGGTTATCTCTGCATGTAATTGTCCATCTTGGGCTACCACTGATCCTAGATATTTAAATGACTCTACACTGTACAGTTGTTCTCTCTGCAGACTAACTTCTGAATCCTGGTCATCATTACACCTCATATATTGTTTTCTTATTCCTAATTATTTTCAATCCTCCATCTTCTAAAGCCCTTCTCCATTCTTCCAACTTCCTCTCCACTTCCCCTTTTCTGGTGCTGCACACTCAATGTCATCAGCACAAAGCCCACACTCAACACATCCATAAGCACATCAAAGAGGTAAGGACTTCAAGAAGACCCCTGGTGCAGACCTCATCTAAATGGGATCTTGTCTGTGACTCCAACACTGATTTTAACCCGAGTCCTCACTCCCTCATACATATCCAGGACAATCCTCACATACATTTCAGTCCACCTTTCCTTCTCATGCACCTCCAGCCATGTTGAAGTGGTACTTCATTATAACCCTTCTCCAAATAAATAAACGCCAAATGCAGACCTTTTTGTTTTTCTCGATGCTTCTTTATCAGCTGTCAGTTGCTGCTGTCCCTGGCATGAAACCAAACTGCTCCCTCACTATAGTGGTCTCTTCCCTAAGCCTTTTCTCCATAACCCGTTCCCAAATTTTCACTGTGTGTGACTTCAGCTTTATCCCTCTGTGGTTTCCACATTCTGGAATATCACCCTTCTCCTTGTAAATGGCTACCTTTGTAAATATGGATGTATACATTTCGTTTTGTCTTTCAGTAGTTGAAGACCTTGTTGTTGAATATATCGCTTAATAGAACTCACTTTTTCAAATTCCTACTTCCGTTAAACCTCAGGAAACATGCCGCTGTAACCTCTACACTTTGACACCAAGTAGAAAGCCAAGTCCTGCCCTCCTCTGGTTTAGGGTTGCCACCTGTCCTCATTTCCCCAAGATTGTCCTTCTTTTTAATTGTCAGTCCCAGAAATAACATTCTCCCTCCTGGGACCCTTAATGCCCCGGTTTTCAATAGGCTAGACCAATTTGTACTGTTCCTGTTTAGATTTTGTCTTTATGTCCATCATCTTAAATATATGCATGGGTTTCCCATTGGTGTGCACTATCATTGGCTCTAACGAGATCATGTGACTTGACTAGCCTATCAAGTCTGTGTGGCTACTACTGGCGACATAAGATGTGCAGGGAATAAATAATTATGCTGAAGTGAGTGGCAAGACAGAGGATGAAGATGAGATTTTCTCTTCTAAGTCTGACAGCCAGTAAAAAAGAAACAGAAACGTTCAACATCTTTCAATAATGATAGGATGGAAAATGAAAATTACACGACATGACTAAAGCCAACCCCACTTTCTGCTACTTACTCCTTATGCTAAGTCAAAATTATGATTAAACATGACCGCAAAACCACTTTGGATAACCATGCTAAAACAAAAAAACACCAGAGTCATGTTTGAATCGCTCAGCAAACCAAAGCAATTTCATCATTCATGATCAAGGAAGACTCAGAGGACAAAATTGCTGTAGTTGAATTAACAGTTACTTATCACGGTGTGCAACATGGCCACAGCTACGTGTCCATTGACTGCACGGACAAGGTCAGTGTGAAAATATTCAACTAAGATGTAATTGTGATGATGCGGGTTCTGCTCCATGCTCCCATCCGCTGTTCGGGAGCTCATGAACCCAACACCGTTGGTAATGTTACCGATGAGCTAGACAGTGAGGCAATAACAGTGGAGCAAGGGGATGGTGTAAATTTGCAAAGTGCTTTTATTTAAAAATCTAACAAAACAAAAACAAAGTGTTCAATTAAATAGTGCAGTGATTCAAAGTTCTTCAAATAAATAATCCAATAAAACCAGAAGTGAAAATGTGGAGGTTTAAAACAAAATAGAAAAAACACAGTCCTTTAAAAACGAAGTTAAAACGTTGCTGGAAGGAGTCTTAAAACAATGACAAGCCCGGTGCTTCTTCTACACTAGCGTCTCACCTGCTTCTCCCGTTTGGGCCCTGCAGCAGGCGAGACGCTCTCTCTGCAGCTGTCCTTTCTTTCCTCAACACAGGTGTGGAGGCCTCCCGATCCTGGCTTCGGTCTGGCACTCATCCCAGGCCCGAGACTTGGAGTCCTTGATAACCAGGACGCTCACACCAAGGACTTCTCCACCGCTGCCGTCCCTGTCTTACGCAGCCAGTCGCCCTTCACTGGTCACTCCCGCTACTTGATCACTCAGCGGGAGCGACCACTACTACAACTCCTGGGTATTAGCCTAACAGCCAACCTTCCATACAGCTCCCTGCGAGAATTCACTCGCGCGCTCACCCGCACCGGCTCTCCCTCTCTCTCTCTCTCCTACATCCTGCTTTCTCCAGCCACCTCCGTCTTTCTTTCTCTCCTTTTTCTTCATGTTCTCCCCTTCTAGCCAACTCACGCTTCTATATATTGAGAGGACATAGCAGCTACAGCACATTAGCAGCCCCAGGAACAATCACGGATGTGGGCGCTCCCTCACCTGTGCACTTAGGTGAAAAGCGCCCACACCACAGATCGCCCTGAGACCTGCTACAGCCACCACGCCCCCTCACTAAGCCACGAGTGCGGTGATTATTTAAAAAAACTGTCCTTTGCTGAGAGAGCTGTGGACCCGTAACACCACAGTCCTGTGGCAGGAGTAAGAGTGAGGCCTTAGTCGAGAATGTGTTGGCACCATTTAGTCAAGAGAGATTAGCAGTGGAGTTGTACAAAACGCAGTTGCAGCGTGTTCTGATGCATCCAATTCTGGCCACAGAAAATTGTTCCCATACACAGTCCAGTATTTCTGTGCATCCAAGAGTGTAAAGTATGGATTTACTAGATGTGTGCGACAATCCTGACAAATGTAGTGCAGCCATATTTAAACAGATAGCGTCCATCACTGAAAACAAGCAGATTAGCGCCGAAGGTGCAGACGACGCATCCGTTAATTATGCTCGACACAACTCAGTCTTTTAAAAACTCAAAGATGTTAACCCACATATTCTGAAGGTCAATTGCAAGAGTCACATCATTAATAACACTGTGAAAAGAGCTAATCACGTCTTTAGTTCTGCAGGCTGTGATGTACAGGCCTTTGTGCTCAAGGTGTATAGTGAAATCAGTTCTTCTGCTAAAAAAGTGGAAAGACTTAAGGAGTTCTGTGAATTCACATCTACAAAACACAGGGAGACTCTGAGGCACGTCCCCACATGCTGACTGTCTTTGCTGCCAGCGATCCAGAGCATTTTAGAGTGTTGTCCTATTTTATTTATATAGTTTGGAAGGGATGACTGTATTGTCTGGACATTTGTGTGTGGCATCCACGATTCAGGAAATGTGGACCCTACTGTTGCTGAACGTATCCTGGCATTCGTGCAGAATGTGATGTAAGAATTCGATTCTTCCATTAGGAAGCTAGAGAGAGACAGTGCTACTGTGATGGACGTTTACTCAGTGATGACCCGTTTGTGCAGTCAGCTGATTGCAAGGCGAACTGACAAATTCTATGGTAGCAAAGCAAAACAAATCTTGAGAGGCCTTTTACCCCAGCAACAGGAGCAGCTCAGAAGCCTGGTAGACATGCTTTTTGAGAAAGCTGTACTATAACTGGAGGAATGTCATTTTGCTTGACTTTCACTACGTTCATAATGGCTAACACGGTACAACACCCTAGTACTACTATAACTGGAGGATCAATTTGACTTCAATGACCAGGCTATTGCACACATTGGCTGTCTCTGCCTTGATGAAGGACAACCACTCCAGTGGTCTGAGCTGGATCATGTAGTGGATGTAGATGAAGACAAGCTGTATGGTGATGTAGTCACCCTGAATGAAGTATTTGACACCATTCCTAAACACTTTACCCCAGACAGAAAAATGGGCGTATTTTTTCAGCAAGGCAACTGAATCCACTGAGCTGTTGAAAGCAGTTGCTTTTGTTTTTTTCCATACCAGTCAGCGGTGCCAATGCAGAGCGAGTGTTCAGTCACATGGAGGATGTTTGGTCTGACAAACGAAACAGACGGTCGGTTGCAATGGTGAAGTCTGAGCTTTAAGTCAGACACTGGCGTAGGAAGGTGTGTGCGGTGGGTGCGGCCCACACCGGGTACCAGCTCTGAAGGGGTGACAAAAGAAAGATTACCGATTTTGTATTAATGCGCCTTTCTGTTACATAAAATAACATGTCAAATAATTTACATGGGCTTTAACAATCCCTAATTGCAGCAAATTGCGGGTGAACGATGTGATGCTGTAATGATTTAGTATTATGGTGTGGTGCGTGGGAGAGGGGGTGTTCTGTCTCATTTCTTTTGAACTGCGCTGGTGCTCAAGTAAACAAATAACCGGTCCTGTGACTCATTGTCTCATCCCTGCCACAAATATATCATCGCCCCAAGTCGTTCTGTGCAACGAGATGATATTTTTAACCCGAACATCATAATAATATAGTCGGCGCAAAACGTTTTAGACAGTGGGGTGGGTACGTATTGTCAGCTCTAGAACTGACCATAAAGTAAACAAGTTTACTTTAGGATCGTTCTACGAGTGAACGGATAATATCTCCCTCCCCATCCCACTATCTTAAGGCCCCTATATATACGAGCCGGGACACACGCCGAAATCATGAGTCACAATTCTGGTTAATTGGCGATTTGGCATAATTTTTGGTGACAAATTAGAGGCCAATTTCAACAAGAAATCGATACACGTTGTGAAGGCATGGAATGAATATCAGACCGGTTTGCAGTCTTAGAGTCCAGCAATCTGATTGAAACCACGGAAACTGAACTTCCCAGGTTTGTACAAAGTTTGGTTGAAAATTACAATGAGCTTTCTGCAGATGGCATCCTTACGGAAATTCCACACCTAAGAAGATTTCTAAAAGCCGCCAAAGTTCCAAAAGAAGAGTCTCTTGGTTGGACTTCCTTAAGATTCTTAGAGTTTGTGGTTGAATATGAACTTTTAGACTCTGTTCCCAATCTCACTTTAGCATTTTTCTTAACTTTATGTGTTTCTGTTGCATCATGTAAGGGGAGTTTTTTGAAACTCAAACTAATTAAGAATTATCTCAGATCCACTATGAACCAAGCACGACTCTCTAGCTTAGCCATTTTGTCAACTGAAAACAGTGTAGCTGAAGGTATCGATTTTGATGACACAATTTCAAAATTTGCAGAACAAAAAGTTAGAAAGAAGAGATTTTAAGTATCATGTTAAAGTACAGTTTGTTGGATTAGAGCCTAGAGAATGAAACTTGTAAACAATTGAGTTTAATTTAATTAATAAAGTTATGCACTAGGTACTATCACTATGAAAAAAAGATTTCTTACATTGTACATTAAACTGGCTTATTAATAAAAAGGCATTTTACTTTTTTTATTCATAAAAATATTGTTTACAAAATAATTAACATTATGCCCTCTTTACTTAACCAATTGAATAAAAAAAAATGCTTTCTCAATAAATTTCATTTTATATTTTGGTGGACATGGGGGTGACAAGTTTAAACTCCGCACCGGGTGCCACCAGACCTTGCTACGCCACTGAAGTCAGACTGAACTTGAAATTGTCATGCGCTGAGTTCAAGTCATTTATTGATGAACCTGGGACTGCTGATGGCTGCAGCAAAGGGGAATGCCAAATATAAATGGAAAATTAAGTAAAATAAGGTCTATAATAAGTTTGTTATCTTTTAAGCCAAGGGCAATTTCAGTCTGATTGTGACATACACAGCATATAAAATGAATTGTGCTCTAATGACTAGATTATGTCGAAATATAGTAAATGCGAATCTAATGGCATCCCCTTACCGACTTTTTTAGCCAAGGGGGCGCGAGCAAGACAAGCAAAGCACACAGCAGTATCAAAGCAATCAGGTGAGCAGCTGTGGTTTTTCCTCATGAAGATATTTAAAATACTCAGAGCTATGCACAATACTACTTCACAAAGCCTTCTCTGATTCTATGACGCCAGGTCATGGTCAGCCTTGTGCTTTTTTTTTTTTGGTCAGACATTGTTGGCAGCCCTACTACGGTGCATCCTGCCTTTGTCCAAACACGATCCGCTGTGACCTGCCCGTTGTCCGCACGATAACTGATGTAGCCACAGATTTGTAGGAAGGCCAGCTGGGCGCTCCCGGTACAGCCCCTTAACCCCCAACGCTGTGTATATCCATTCTCGGCTCATAAAGCGTAGGGACATATTTTATATCTGTACAGATCATTTATTTTAAACCCAGTACAGTTCACGGCAGTAAATGTCCCTCCTGTAATGCTACTGCTATAACATCAAGTCTGCCCTGCGTTACGAGGGCCGGGGTTTGGGCGGAGACACAACCAATCATCTTCTAACACAACCAATCGACTTTTGCGATTGCTTGTCAATCACGTGTAGCCACCAATGCGAGTCTGCGAAAGATGGCTCCTCTCCATCGGGTCCGCGGCTTTTTTTTTTTTTTTTTTTTGTAAATAGACAGCGGCAGCCTGAGCTGCGATTGGCTATTTGGCCAGTGTCGTCACCGCGTTGTTACGCTTTCATTCACAATGCACGCTATTGACACCCCCTGCCCCGCTCAGCCTGCAGCCCTGTAACGTACAGTCGCTTGCGGACTCGCCGAGGGAAAAAAAAAACATATTTCGAGCAAAAAAACTCGCGTGTCATCAAGCCCTGACGCCTGTCCCGTCATGTGCCCACGTCTCGAGTGACAGGCAGTGCAGCCCAGGAACTGTCGTCGTGTAGCCACGTTCGCGGAGCGCCCGCTTCGCCAGGTGTGTGTGTGTGTGTGTGCCAGCCACTCTCCAGACAAACCGCTCCGTATCCGGTCGCCGACTCCTCAAGGAAGGATGGATTTTAAACAGCTGGTGGAAATCGCGGAGAAATGGTGCTCCGGCATCCCCTTCGACCTCATCGCGGCGGAGGAGACTGACGAGAGACGACTGGATTTCTACGCAGATCCCGGCCTCTCCTTCTACGTCCTCTGCCCCGACATGAACGGAGGAGCGGAGAATTTTGTAAGTGTCGCCTTGGTCGTCGTCATCTGTGGTTGGGTTATCGGCGGTGGGATTGTAGGGGGGCACCGCCGTTTTTCGGGCGCCAGAACCTCTCCAAACCCTCCCCCCCCAGGTGACATCGCGTCACGTGCGTTCCTTCCTCTGGCGGCTGGGAGGCCTGACTCGAGTCAGGCCGCTGCTTGTTGGGCGCATAGACGATTCTGGAAGAGGAGGAACCCGCAACGAGCCTGGCACGCTGGTGTCAGGTTACTGATTGGCATTTGGTGATGCGTGGTAAGAGGGACGCGTGTAGGTGATGTGATAATGACGTCATGTATGCAAAAATCGCTGACGTTAATATATTGGGTATAACGCAGGCGATAACAGACGATGGCGAACAGACTGTGTCGCGATATGTGCGCATGTAACCGCCCCAACATGGAGAGGAGGCTGATTGGACGGACGTATATGGATGGATGGATGGTGGGGGCTTTACTTGGATGAATGGGCCAAGTCCTCGGAGAACTGGACTTGTGAACTTAATGGACTTAATGTGAATTTCCCCTTTGGATTAATAAAGTATCTATCTATCTCATCTTGAACTTCAATCCACAAGGCTGCAGAGTCATTCGTCTCTACTGCCTCACCAGATCAGTGGGTGTCAAATTCAGTATGTTCGGGGGGCGGGCATCTTGGCTGCAGGGTCTTATTTTACATTGTTTCATGATCCCTTGATCTCATTGTTCAATTAGCTCCCATTTTTGTCTTATTCTGTGTTAGTAGGGTGTTGTACCATGTAAGTCATTATGGATGCAATGAGAAGTCAAGCAAAATGACATCTTTTATTGGCTAACTGAACA
The DNA here is from genome assembly GCA_026402145.1 of Polypterus bichir lapradei. NCBI lineage: Eukaryota > Metazoa > Chordata > Cladistia > Polypteriformes > Polypteridae > Polypterus > Polypterus bichir. Next base: position 2,245,739 of record JANRMT010062841.1, on the reverse strand, counting down.
GATTACAATATGTAAGCTTTCAAGGCAACTTGGGCCCCTCCTTCAGGCAACTGGGTTTGAACAGATTTGGTATGTAAGGTTTACTTTTACAAGAAATAGAGAAATGTCACTCATTGTAACTGCTCTGCTCTGTTCTCCTTCCCCTTGTAATTTACCTTTCTTCTATAGAGTTTGCATCATTAAGTGTTAAGTTTATGATTAATGACAAAGTAGACCCGGGGACAATCGGTAATCAATTCAGTTCAACTCTGGTTTATTGGCCCAAGAGGCAAATTCTTGGTTTGTTATCAGGAAGGACATCACGTTTAAAACACAGCTTGGCCATCACACATAACTTTGTACAAATAAGTAAAGTATAGAAGTGGACATGATACATATATAAAAATTAAACCAACTTTAAGATTCGACTAGTAACTAACAAGAATGATATCTGTTCAGCCCATAAGTTAAGCTAGTGAATGTTTATTAACATATGAGTGAAATATAAAATTAAGAAATATGTTACCGCTGTTAGGAAAAGCTTCTTATATCAATGTGTTATTTGCTTAAGAAACATTTTAGTACTGGAACTGAGGTCCTAAAGCTGATATCCATACAGAAGTCCAACATTTTGAACTGCTCCATCACTACTCCAGTGTTGTCTTGGCTGAATTGTCTTATCGCTCTGGTGGCACCCACTCTGGAGCGGGTTTTCTTCAAGGACCTCTCTGTGTTTGGCTGCACTCCTCCTTCCTTCTGTTCTCAACAGTCTCCCAGCACCCCCATAATGGCCACCACTATGCTTCACTGTAGGGGTGGGGTGGGTATTGGGCAGAAGATGAGCAGGGCCTGGTCCAAACAGGAGGCACTTGGGCACAACGTGGAGTGCCACAGCACAGGGTCTGAATATGAGAGATTTTAGTTTTAATTTTGAGTATAATTTGTAACCTTTCTGAAGACATGTTATCACTTTGTCCTAATGGGTTATTGAGTGCAAAGAAATGGGCAATATTGGCAAATGTATCCTTTTAAAATGAAATCTACAGCACAATGAAGTGTGCAGAAAGTGAAGGGGTCTGGGTATTTTCTAAATCCACTGTAAATAAAATGGAAATGTAGTAGTGAACATAATTGTTATGATATCAAATGTCAAGAATGGGATTTGTTCAGCTCATAAATGGAGCCTCTGGATGTTTATCAAAGTTAAACACACTTAGAAGATTCCTGGCTCTTGGATGAAGGAGTATTTGAACCGTTTGCTTTTTTTTATCCTCAGAAAGCTGAGCCTCAGGCCTGATGGCAACACCTGCAATTGTGGATTTAGTGGGCGAGTTCGGGCTGAGAGAAAGCTGCCAGCCTACCTAGCGCAATACTTGCTTGTTAGACTGGTTGGTTAGAATTGACTCTTGGCACTTTATTTTACTGCTCCATTTTACATTGTGATATATTCTGTTTTTGTTGGTGATACTGCAGCTCCGTCAGAGTCAGACCCACCAGAATGCTAAGCAATAAAGAACTAGCCGGCCTGGTCAAGTGCAAATCGTGGCCTATTGATTTAGCACTTAAATCTAAGTGCCGAAGTGTCACCTCACTGAAATAACTTTAGCACATTGGAACTGCAGTCCTAATTCCTGTGATGTCACTCGTGACATGCTCACTCAAGTGGATCATTCTTGACCCACCCATTTCAAAGGTGTACTAATATAATGCATTCTACTTTTCATTCCAACAGATGGCACATACAGTCTACACTGGAACCTAATATAGATAATGTTAAGTAGGAAAAAAAAAATGAAATAAAACGCTGATAGAGGAAGTTGTAATCCTATTGGAGCCCACTGACTTGTTACACAGAGGCAAGTAGTTGAAAGTCAGTTATGACCACAGGGCTCTCTCACGTTCAAATCCTGAGAAGCCAACATGCCCTCTTTATAGCTGTTTATGGAATTTGTAATTTAGTTTTTACAGATCGTCAGAATATTCACCAGACTCCAATGAGATTAGTATATTTTTGTTATTAGGGAATTAGGACACATCATGAGAAGACCTAAGTATGTTTGCTGCTCCTTGAGTGAAAGTCCATATTTGATTTCCATTTATTTGTTTTCCTGGCTGTCTGTGGTATTCTTGAAAGTATTTGCCAAGACCACAGATCAGAGGCGTCAGTCCTCTTCCTGTCTTGCTTCTTCAAAGTCCAGTGTTCACATCCGTACAGTATCATGGAAAAAAAGCATCATCTGAACAACCCAGGTCTTTGTCTTCACAGCTGTGTCTCTAGATGTGAGAATCTTTGTTAGGTTTTTCATGGCAGCTCTTCCCAGAGATAACCTCAAGAAAACATCTTGACTGCCGGATCCTTCCCTGTTAGTTTCTGTCTTGTAGGATCAATCCTCATCTAGCATTTTCACCTCTTCGCCGTCATCTCCAAAATTGGTTGTCATGGGGGTTGTCATCAGTTTAGTCTTCTAGGCATTTAGTCTCAGTGCCATCTTCTCGCTTCACTCTCATTTTAAGGGTGTGTAAGTCCTCTTCATTTTCAGCTGTCAGTGTGGTATCCTCCACATAGTGAAGGTCATTGATGTTTCTTCCAGTGATTTTAAATCCACTTTTCCAGCCCAGCTTCTCTCATTCTGTGCTCAGCATACAAATTGAATGGATTTGGCACCCGTATGCAGCCTTGCCTAACTGCTTTACCAAGTTGGAATCAGACATTTTCTCCGTCCTCAGTCCTAATATTTTAATATATCCCAGTGTGTGGGCTCTGTATGAGGACAATGAGATGATCAGGTGTATACGCTTTTCTGAGGATATTCTATAGTTTGATATTAAATAGTATTATTATAATAATAATACTAGGGGGTCAAGCCCACCAACCCCCCCCGGTGCCTTCGGCGCCCAACCCCCAGTTGCGGCCAGAATATTAGATAGTAAAATCTGTAAAGGTACAAAAGAAAAATTATTATTTATTGGAGTCAAAAATCACAAGATTCTACAAATATGTAAAAGAAAAATTAAATATTATTGTAACGGAGTAAAAATCATGAAATGAGAATAAAATATTTCCTCTCTTACCGATTGGAGTATTCCTGTTAAACTGAGGTCCACTATTTGATATGGGTATTCATAAGAGACTAAATAAACGATCCATTCATTTTAACTGACATTCTTATAGATAGAAAAACTTAAAAAAAAAAAAAAAAAAAAAAAAAGACTCATTTAAATAACAGGAAACATCACGTGAAGACTCTAAAGTGATATGCAATGGGTCATCGTAACTCGACCTTCTGCTGACTAAATCACCGAAATACAAACATTGGTGTTATGAAGAGATCTTTTTTTTTTTATATAGTTTTAGTAAATTTCTTTCACGGGAACAATCAAAAATAAAAAACATGACTTTCTTGATATTTTAGTTTATAATTTACAAATGGCATAAGAATCTGAAAATCTAACAGCATCACATTAAAGTTCGATAAATTCTGAAAAGAATGATACCAAACGTATATATGTAGGTTTTAAAATAAGCTCGATTTAAAGTGTGACATAAAAACGTCACATAAAATCGTTGCACAAAATCTTTGCACTTTTAGGCTTAGGATTTTATATATATATATAGAGAGAGAGAGTAAATTAAACATCACCATTTCACAAAAATACCACAAGAAACCACAAACCTCTAGCTTTCAGCACATCACCAAAAAGTATATTAATTAATCATTTTCTATAAATGATTGGAAACCGGGACTTCTTGTCCCTATCTGGAAAGGGAAGGGTGATCACCTGGATTGTGGCAGCTACATGGGATTAACATTGCTCTCGGTGCCGGGTAAGGTCCTTGCTAGGGTCGTCCTCAATAGGATCCGTGATCATTTGCTCACCTACCAGTAATCAGTGCGTTCTGGTTTTGCACCTAAGAAGTCTACCATCAACTGCATCCTGGCACCGAGGGTTCTCATGGAGCACAAATGCGAATATTGACAGAGTTTCATTGTAGCCTTTGTTGATTCTTGTAAAGTGTTTGACTCTGTTGATCGAGCTGCCCTGTTGGACATCCTGAGACTTCGCAGGATCCCCCAAAGCTGCTGGATATCATGGCCGGCCTGTACACTGGTACTTTGTGTGCTATGCAGAGTGGATGCAGAACCTCTGCGTTTTTCCCAGTTGATTCTGGGGTCTGTCAGCGGTGTGTTCTGCTCCTACTCCGCTCAGTGGACTGGGTGTTGGGCAAGGACATGGGGTCCAGCGGCTGTGGGGCTTCTGTTGGTGAAGAAAGATTCATGGATCTTGACTTTGCTGACGATGCTGTGATCTTCGTAGAGTCCATGGAGGCCCTGAATGGGGTCTCGAGAGACTGAGTGACGGGGTTTGCGAGGGTCCTGATAAACACCAAATGACCACTTGGGCACGGCCATCAGCAGTGTGTCTGTCTGCAGAGAGAATGTCGACCTCATCGAGAGGTTTACTTACTTGGGCAGTGACATACATGTCTCTGGTGACTCTTCCTATGAAGTCAGTAGATGGATTGGGAGAGCTTGGGGGGGTCATAAGGTCGCTGGAAAGGGGTGTGTGGCGCTCCCAATATCTATGCAAAAGGACGAAGGTCCAAGTCTTTAGAGCCCTGGTGCTTCCAGTTTTTCCATATGGTTGCCAGACGTGGACGCTATCCAGTGACCTGAGACGAAGACTCTTCAGAGAATCTTTGGATGCCACTGGTTTGACTTTGTCCTTAATGAGGCACATCACCAGCATTGTGAGGGAGCGTCAATCGGTTATGGCACTACGTCCTTGTGGCACGATTCCTCGAGGTGATCCGGCTCGCAGGGTCCTCATTGTTGACCAAGGGGATGCCCATGTAATAACTGGCTGTGGCAGATGTGAGGTAATTTCTGGAGGGTGGGACTGAACCGTGCGTCTGCCTGGGGGATTGCCAACCGGAATCCAGAGCCATTTCATTGTGAGGTGTGTGTGGAAGCGCGCTGTACCAAGGCATGCTCACTGACCTGTACAATAGTACAAAAATAGCAAAAAAAGGCCCAAATGAGGCATAAGGATGTGCCTTAAAAACTATCCAAGACAAATAATCACATCCACACTCAGAATCCAAAAAAACAAGAAATAATAAACAAAAACGAGAACAATCAATACAGTACTTGCATCTACATTGTTTCCTTTAAAAAGTTCAGTAACACTCTGGTGGATTCATCTCCTTGACCTCCAAATAAAGGCCGACTGTAGTCCAACATTAGTGACCCGCACCTTTTGGGGTTTCACACACAAAATACAAGGAATAGATTCAAGGACCTTGAATACAGAATAAATAAATACTAAATAATAAATAAACATAACAATATTAACAGAAATAAACAGGAGCCAGGTAAGCCTGGCTGTAACATAACAGGCACATTCAGGTTGTCTTGGGCTGATTTCATGCACTAATGGAGATTTCTTTCTTTTTATTTCTCTCCCTTTCAAGCACGTGTGGAGTGAAAGTGAGGACTGCCTACCTTTTCTTCAACATGCTCAGGACTACATCTCTTCATGTGGGAAGAAGACACTGCCTGAAATCCTAGACAAGGTCTTCAAATCCTTTAGGCCGGTGAGTTGAGCACACTTGGTTTGAAATACATCTGGATTGATGCTCACCCTCTGAGATCAGAAATGTCTGCCTAGCCTAACTTTTATTTGCCACATAATAGGGTGGGCCAATAGGACAAATGTCAACTGCTTTTTCCTGCTGGCATTTAAAATATCATTTTTGGGTTGAGTATTTTTTTTTTCATATTTTACTTAACCCCATGTAGTTTGTAGTGATGACTGAGAAAATGTTTTAAACTAATGTTTTCATGCAGAGCAGAGATAACTAACTTTCTGATGGAATTGGCGTCTTTAGTGACCGACGCCGGATAACAGTAAACAAGATCAAAAACGTCCATAAAGAAATCTCCCGTTACTTGTGTCACAAATTCCACATGTGAAGCCATTCACATATATGCTCACAATATCCCAAACAAATGCATTTTTTACCAAAATATTGTTAAATAAACCACATTGAGAAAACACTCCTGTGAACAAATATGGAACACACTCAAACACGAACAGGCATGTGAAATATAGACCGGCCTCCCTTCCTCCTTTATTCATTTGTAACAAGCTTATTCATTGGCTACCATTGCTCTTCACGTGATATTAGCAAAAACAAAAAACTAAAGATTAAAAGCGAGCAAAAACAATATGAGGAAGAGAATACACCTCGGACTTGCAGAATGTCAGTTCACCAGCATAATTTCACAGACTGCTGCTAAATAATCATGAGGAGCACCAGTCATTGATATGAATTTAAACATAATGACAGGAGGCAAATGCTCGTTTGTGTCTGAGCGCATTTCATTTTCATTCACAAGAGTGTATTGCAGAAGTAAGAACATTAGAACACTCTAGACGAGAACAGGCCATTCAGCCCAACAAAGCTCGCCAGTCCTGTCCACTTATTTCTTCCAAGAAAACATCAAGTCGAGATTTGAAAGTCCCTAACGTCTTACTGTCTGCCACACTACTTGGTCGCTTATTCCAAGTGTCTATAATTCTTTGTGTAAAGAAAAACGTCCTAATGTTTGTGTGAAATTTACCCTTAACATGTTTCCAGCTGTGTGCCAATGTTCTTGATGAGACTTATTTTAAAGTCACCGTCTCAATCCACTGGACTAATTCACTTCATAATCTTAAACACTTCAGTCAGGTCACCTCTTAATCTTCTTTTGCTTAAACTGTAGAGGCTCAGCTCTTTTAATCTTACGTCATAACTCATCCCCTGTAGCTCTGGAATCAGCCTAGTCGCTCTTCTCTGGACCTTCTCTGGTGCTGCTATGTCCTTTTTGTAGCCTGAAGACCAAAACTGCACACATGACTCCAGATGAGGCCTCACCAGTGTGTTATAAAGGTTGAGCAGAACCTCCTGTGACTTGTACTCCACACATCAAGGCGCTATATAACCTGACATTCTGTTAGCCTTCTTAATGGCTTCTCAACACTGTCGGGAAGTCGATAGCTTAGAGTCCACTATGACTCCTAAATCCTTCTCATAAGACGTACTCTTGATTTTCAGAACGTCCCTTGTGTATTCAAACCTCACATTTTTACTTCCTATGTGTAATTCTTTACATTTACTGACATTAAATTTCTTCTGCCACAAATCTACCCAAGCCTGCATACTGTTCAGGTCCTTCTGTAATGATATAACGGATTCCAAATTTTCTACAAGTCCACCTATCTTGGTATCATCTGTAAACTTAACTAGCTTGTTGTTTATATTCCTATCTAAATCGTTTCTATATATTAAAAATAGCAGCAGCCCCCACACTGAACCCTGCTGGGCACCACTCTTAACATCAGCCAGTTCTGATGAGGTTCCTCGCACCATCACTCTCTATTTCCTGTGTCTGAGCCAATTCTGCACCCATCTAAAAACATCACACTGAACTCCCACTTCTTTTAGTTTGATGCCCGCTCTCTCATGTGGCACCTTTTCTGAAAGTCCAGATAAATAATCTCATCTGCTCCACTCTGATCGTATCCTTTTGTTGCCTCCTCATAGAATTCCAGCATGTTAGTAAAACACAACCTCCCTCTTCTGACCCCATGCTGACTGGTCAGAATAACTCCTGTCCTTGCCAGGTGTTGCTCAGTCTTACCCTTAATAATACCATCCATTCATTTTTCTGTGATGCATGTTAAGGTTACTGCCCTATAGTTGCTTCGATATGCCCGTCACCCTTTTTATATAATGGGATGATATTTGCCATTTTCCAGTCCTTCGGAATCTCTCCTGTGCACAGTGAATTGGTTTATTTAACAATATTTTAGTAAAAATTCATGCATTTGAGAAATTGTGAGCATATGACTGGATGAGCTGACTTGTGCATTATATGACATGAGTAACATATATTTTTATTTTCATAAAGATTTTGGCATTGTTTGCTATTTTTCAGTGTTAGCCATCATAGAGGTCTGTCAGAAACTTTGTTCTGCATGAAAATATGATGCAAACATTTTTCTTGGCCTTCAGTACAAAGTACATAGGGTTTTTGTAATATATTTAAACAAATTAATTTTTGGATGGAGAATCCCTTTAAATGCACCTTTGTTAATTTCATGGAAGGTGCATGGAGCTACGCCACCGTGACACTTGGCCAGAATGTTTTGTATTGTTTTAGCTCACAGCCACTAACAACTAGCTTTGTGAGATTGGCGACTTCATCCTTCCTTGCTGGTTTGTTTCTTGTGCAGATCTTGGGGCTTCCTGACTTAGATGAAGATGCCTTTGAAGAATACCACGCAGATGTGGAAGAGGAGGAAGCAGAAGCTGACCACCCACAAATGGGAGTTAGCCAGCAGTAACACAGTGGACAGAGTGGGGTTGGGAATGGGTTGGTGGGTTTACTCGGTGAAGAGTTTTCTTTGATCATGCCACATTGGAGGGGACCTCGCTTTCTGCAAGTGTCGCTTTTATTGCTACACAGTAATGCTTACAATGTCAAATAGATGAATAATCCCATAAACGGAGAAAAGTTTCAAAAATGTGCAAGTGTGGCTAGATCTTATTTGGGATATTTATCATTTACCTCTTCAAGAAATCGAAAGATCAGGGCACAATTCAAAATCACCATGATTGGTTTGCTCTGTTCATGCTTGTGCCGGTGTCTTTTAACTGTCAATTCCAGAAGCAGTTTCTAAAGGGCAGTGATTAATATTTCACAACCGATAATGTATGGTTTCACTTTTATTTCTGCGGGACCTTCCTTATGCATCCATATTCAAGTGTAGAGTTTAATTATATATATATTTGCCATGTTGAAAAATGTGCCTGCTCATAAGAAACTGTCTGCGTTTTTGGATTTCTTTTTGTTGGAATGTGTCCCACTGATGCCCGCCTAGTATCGGTGTAATGAGGAAGCATGTGTTTAAGTTGTATTCAGTAAACTGACTTGATGGACTCTTTGTCAACACAGAGAAGTGATGTTCGCACTAACGGGGGGGGGGGGGGGGGGACATAACTTGGTTTGTGCAGCTCACAAAAAATGGTAGATTGGAAGGCATCCCGATTTGTGGCAGTTGGCGCAGTAGTAGCGCTGCTGCTTTGCTTTGGAGATTGTGGGTTCGCTTTCCAGGTCCTCCCTGTGTGGAGAGCGCTTTGAGTAGTGAGAAGAGCGATATATAAATGTAAAGATTATTATTAATTACACACTTACAAACGAGCACATAAAGCCCCTGTACCATTCTTTTCCATTAAATATGTATTAATTGTCAATTAACAACTCCCTATTTTTTTTAGTTATCATTAAAAGCATAGTAGCTCTTGATGTGAATGAAAACATAGCAGCCATCTCTAATGCTGAGGATTAGTACAGTACAGTAGGTCACCATTTTCAGTCGGTTCGTGCTTTCATTCGCACTTGCCACTGATTTGTAACCTGCAGTAAGCTCCATCACCAGACAGCAGCTGAACTTTAGGCTGTATGGTGGGACCTGCTGCTTGTGATTTCCAGAGTCCCAAGTATGCCGTCTCGGAGAATCTCGCCGAAGGGAAGGAAGGGGATGTGATTCCTCCACAGAGGTTACCTCTCAGTCCTCATTTGGAGTGGATTTTTGTGCCGTTATTCTGCATTTCCCAACTCCATGTTGCATTGTATCATTATTAATAACTGTTGGATGTTTAAGCATAAGGTCAACATATTATTGTAAATGCCTGTGGTTTAAACTCTTTAACTTATTTGTGATTTAAAGTATAGTAATATTGCTTCACTGTCATTTTTTTTTAGTTAAGACTGAGATGTTTTTCCAATAAGCAGTAAAGCATTATGCATTCTTGCTGATTTCCCATTAATGGACATTTTTCAGTGTAAAGTCCTACCTAAATACACAATCAGGTTGTGAAGGGCCACAGGATCGCAACTTCTTCTTAACCCGAGACCTTCCTGTGTCTTCTGAACATGCGGCAGATGACTTAACTCTGCCTTCCATTTTCTGGTGGTCATTCACTCCAGCATTTTCTTTCTGTTTGCCCACTTTATAAGGGGGATTGCACTCCTTTGGATTAACCAGATGTTCTTTTTGATACGGTAACTCTGTATTTTTATTTTTTTTAAATTAATTTAATATGTAAAACTCTATATAAAACTCACAAGTGCATTACTTGGTGAACCTACGTGGTGGTCCTCTGCCACACAGGTGTGTGTGTACTAGTGATGGCCGATTCACAAATGATTTGTTCTTTTTGAGCAACTCTTTTCAGTTAGCCAACAATAACATTTATTTCTAGAGCATATTTTCATACAAATGATGTAGCTTTACAAAATGAAGAATATAAAAATAAGATTAGGCAATACCAAGTAACAAAGACTAAAGTAGGGACCAATAGCCAGGAGGACAAAAAAAACAAACCAAATTCTGCAGGGACTCTGAGGCCACAAGACCACCCACCTTGCCAGCCACTACTGGGCATTCTACATCACATCAATGATCTCAATCAGTCCTCAGGGTTTTCAGGCTTCACGTGGAAGAATTCAATGATGCTGGTCATGTGGACATGTGACCTTCAGTCCATCAGTGTAGGTCCCTGATCAGGTGATGGGGGCGCAGATCACCACCACAGAAAACCAGAAAAAATCAGCAGAGAAAGTAGGGGTTCGTACAGATTGCAGAGATAATGATACAAATGATAATTAAAAAAATATACAGAAAATCAGAGTTACACTAAAATGAAGCTCTGAGAAAGCCTTGTTGAAATAATGAGTGTTTAGCAGTTTTTTTAAAGTGCTCCACCGTATAAGGCTGGCGAATTGCTATCAGTAAACTCGTATTCCATATTTTAGGTGCATAACAGCAGAAGGTCGCCCGCCTCACCACTTCGTTTAAGTTTAGCTCTTGGAATTCATTTGAAGAACTAAGGTTACGATTTGGAGTGTAAAGTGAGAGGCATTCTGAGATCGAGGATGGGATGAGTTTATTGAAGGCTTTGTAAACCATAAGCAGCATTTTAAAATCAATTCTAAATGACACAGGTAACCAGTGTAGTGACGCTCAGACTGGTGTGATGTGCTCGGATTTTCTTTTCCTAGTTAAGATTCTGGCAGCTCCACCCTGCACTCGTTGTAATTGATTGATGTCTTTTTCGGGTGGTCCTGAGAGGAGTGCGTTATAGTAATCTGGTCGACTAAAACCAAAAGCGTGAACTAATTTTTCAGCATCTTGCGAAGTTATAAGAGGTCTAATTTTTGTTATATTTCTTAAGTGAAAAAAATGCTGCCCTACTGATCTGATTTAAAATGTGATTTAATAGTTAGGTCAGAGTCAATAATTACCCCTCAGTTCTTTACCTCTGTATTGACTTTTAAGCCTTATGGATCAAGATTATTTCTAGGAATCATTTGGTGGGCACAAGCGAATCGATTCAATGGAGTGCAGCACTAGTGCTATGGCGTGCGTGCGGCATGATGAGTGTTTTTCATTTTGCAGAAAAAAAAGCCGTTTAAAACACATTCAAGTACCGTCAGTCGATTACTTCGAAGTGAATCCTTCCCAACAAGCAAAACTAGCCCACTGATGACTGCCTTGTTCATCATACAGGTACAATCCAGTAACAACTAACCAGCACATATAAACCTTATGGGAACTGTTTTAAACAACAACATTTATTTATATAGCACATTTTCATACAAAAAAATGTAGCTCAAAGTGCTTTACATAATGAAGAATAGAAAAATAAGAGACACAGTAAGAAAATAAAATAAGTCAACATTAATTAACATAGAATAAGTATATGGTCTGGTGGGGGGGGACAAAAAAAAAAAAAAAAAAAAACTCCGGAGAAAAAAAAATAAAATCTGCAGGGATTCCAGGCCATGAGACCGCCCAGAGATATATATTTATATCTCTTTGTACATTTAACAAATTCAGTTACAGTCACACAAACCTGAACCTTATCCATCCATTACCCAACCCGCTATATCCTAACTACAGGGTCACGGGGGTCTGCTAGAGCCAATCCCAGCCAACACGGCGCAAGGCAGGAAACAAACCTCGGGCAGGGTGTCAGCCCACCACAGGGCACACACACCAAGCACACACCAGGGACAATTTAGAATCGCCAATACACCTAACATGCATGTCTTTGGACTGTGGGAGGAAACCCATGCAGACACGGGGAGAACATGCAGACTCCACACAGGGAAGACCTGGGAAGCAAACCCGGGTCTCCTTACTGTGAGGCAGCAGCACTACCCACTGCGCCACCGTGCCGCCCCAACCTGAACCTTGTGAAATTATTATTCTAAATTCTACCAGTTATTGCTCATGTGGACCCTGCGTGGTGGCACTCTGGCAGCCCCCAACAGGCCCCATTCACCGACTTTTTCAGGGTCACACTGAATCCATTTCCATTCCCGTCCTGTTGATTCTCAAACAGGCTCAGACCCCGTGATTCTCAGGTAGTTAACAAACTACACTGCCAAGCCCACTTTAATTCAGCACTGTGAGGCTAAATGTCTTTAAGAACTGAGAACCTGACTCATTTTCTGATTTTAATAACACAGTTTACCCCATATTGGAACTGTCATGCATATGCGCACCCCTTTAATTTAGCATTCACCATGACAGGTGTATACATGATTTGATTTTATACTTGGAATTCACCCACCAGAAGTGTTCTTGTCCTGTCACCGGCCTGAATATTTCATTTGACTTCCTTCCATAGGTAGTTCAGAAGAATTGAGCCAGTAAAGTGAATGCTAATGCCCATCACTAGTTTATGCGCATGTTTGGCCAAATGGTAGTGTCACAAAAAAGTAGACCAAGAAATCATAAAAAGGTTTGGGAGAGCCACCCGTATGTTATTCCCTGGCTGCAAGAGGGTATGAGTAGCGCACTGAAGTGCACAGACTGGAGTTCAAAATGGAACTGATGATAATGATGAAGGATGGCAGCTTTAAAGGCCAGTAAAGGAAATGATGTCATCTTGGGCAGAACCGGAAGAGTCCTCCTCCATAGGCTCAGACCCACATGTGATGTCATCGAAAGGTCCGGAACCAAAACCGATGTCATCAAAGGGCCTGGAACCGGAAGTGACGTCATCGGGGCCAGGCAGAGTTTCCTGTGAATGGTCTGCAGGAAAGTGAGAAAAAAGGTCAGAACGGTGTACCACCCTCCGGTCTGGCCCTTTAGCTGCCTCCCATGCACACGTGCGTGACAGTAGGTACCTTTGTGTTAGCAGGAAGGATCTTTCCCTTCAGTGGGTGGTACAGTTGGGCTCCCTGCTGGTTCTTATTTAGTGACACTTGCTTAGCCATTTCTGTGCATGCGATGACCAGTCTTTGAGGAATTTCCACTCGTATTATAAAAGTCGAACCTTTGCATATTCACTTGTCTGAAGCTTTCACCCAAGGCAACTTGCAAATCACAAGTGCAACCAAATACAGTGCATCCGGAGAGTATTCACAGCGCATCACTTTTTCCACATTTTGTTATGTTACAGCCTTATTCCAAATTGGATTAAATTCATTTTTTTCCTCAGAATTCTACACACAACACCCCATAATGACAACGTGAAAAAAGTTTACTTGAGGTTTTTGCAAATTTATTAAAAATAAAAAAACTGAGAAAGCACATGTACATAAGTATTCACAGCCTTTGCTCAATACTTTGTCAAAGCACCTTTGGCAGCAATTCCAGCCTCAAGTCTTTTTGAATATGATGCCACAAGCTTGGCACACCTATCCTTGGCCAGTTTCGCCCATTCCTCTTTGCAGCACCTCTCAAGCTCCATCAGGTTGGATGGGAAGTGTCGGTGCACAGCCATTTTAAGATCTCTCCAGAGATGTTCAATCGGATTCAAGTCTGGGCTCTGGCTGGGCCACTCAAGGACATTCACAGAGTTGTCCTGAAGCCACTCCTTTGATATCTTGGCTGTGTGCTTAGGGTCGTTGTCCTGCTGAAAGATGAACCGTCGCCCCAGTCTGAGGTCAAGAGCGCTCCGGAGCAGGTTTTCATCCAGGATGTTTCTGTACATTGCTGCAGTCATCTTTCCCTTTATCCTGACTAGTCTCCCAGTTCCTGATGCTGCCACCACCATGCTTCACTGTAGGGATGGTATTGGCCTGGTGATGAGCGGTGCCTGGTTTCCTCCAAACGTGACGCCTGGCATTCACACCAAAGAGTTCAATCTTTGTCTCATCAGACCAGAGAATTTTGTTTCTCATGGTCTGAGAGTCCTTTAGGTGCCTTTTGGCAAACTCCAGGCGGGCTGCCATGTGCCTTTTACTAAGGAGTGTCTTCCGTCTGGCCACTCTACCATACAGGCCTGATTGGTGGATTGCTGCAGAGATGGTTGTCCTTCTGGAAGGTTCTCCTCTCTCCACAGAGGACCTCTGGAGCTCTGACAGAGTGACCATCGGGTTCTTGGTCACCTCCCTGACTAAGGCCCTTCTCCCCCGATCGCTCAGTTTAGATGGCTGGCCAGCTCTAGGAAGAGTCCTGGTGGTTTCGAACTTCTTCCACTTACGGATGATGGAGGCCACTGTGCTCATTGGGACCTTCAAAGCAGCAGAAATTTTTCTGTAACCTTCCCCAGATTTGTGCTTTGAGACAATCCTGTCTCGAAGGTCTACAGACAATTCCTTTGACTTCATGCTTGGTTTGTGCTCTGACATGAACTGTCAACTGTGGGACCTTCTATAGACAGGTGTGTGCCTTTCCAAATCATGTCCAGTCAACTGAATTGACCACAGGTGGACTCCAATTAAACATCTCAAGGATGATCAGGGGAAACGGGATGCACCTGAGCTCAATTTGGAGCTTCATGGCAAAGGCTGTGAATACTTATGTACATGTGCTTTCTCAGTTTTTTTATTTTTAATAAATTTGCAAAAACCTCAAGTAAACTTTTTTCACGTTGTCATTATGGGGTGTTGTGTGTAGAATTCTGAGAAAAAAAATGAATTGAATCCATTTTAGAATAAGGCTGTGACATAACAAAATGTGAAAAAAGTAATGTGCTGTGAATACTCTCCGGATGTACTGTAAGTGCTCACTGAGGAGGAGTGTGAGACATCAATAAAGGCAAAGTAGACAGAAGTCCATTCAGTTTATAGAAATGACGCCTCGTACCCCAGCGGGTTAAGCACAGAAGCAGGTGATGACAAACAGCCCGGGCCACAACTCTTTTTCTAAAGCTGTAGAGAGATTTTATTTGGACTAAGCAGTGGCCAGCAGAAGATTTGCTGCCCCTGAGGCTTGATGTTGTCAGACACGCAACTTCTGGGGTCACACAAGTAGACAACCGCTGTGCGAAATGGAACTGTATCCCCAGGTGGTCTCACCCCGTGAGTGAGGAGCCGAGGCAGGCGTGGAAGTCGCCGAGGTCTATGATGCGATTCCACTACCGTGAGGACTCGTGGCTTCTCACAAACACAATGCCCTTGATGGGTTCACCTTGTATCTTCTGTCATTAGTGAAGTGTTTGACTTTTCTTTTCGGGTATTTAATTAGCGATTTCTATTAAGCACACGACGCTTATACTAACTTGGATCTTTTTTTCCCTCCTCTCTGTGTTGACTTGAAAATCTGACCTCCTAAATACTTCAAAATAAACTGAAATCTGCTTTCTACCCTCACAGTAAAACGAGTACGTTTGGCCACAGTGCTTGCTCATTTGTCACAGTAATCCCAATCCCCGGATATTTCTATGCCGGAAATCGTCAAAAAGTGAAAAGATAGGAGCCGAAACCCAAAGCTACTCCCACCCAAGAGCAACGGGAAGCCCCCTGGGGCTGCAAAGCGTTGTTGTTCATTTTCACCCTCAGCCACTGCTGTGCCTTTTCCACCTGAGACTCCGCTGCAGGAGTGTCGTGTGGCACAGGCGTTGGCGCGTACCCCACGGTGACCTTTTATTGCTCCGATTCCAGACCCTGGCTTTGATTTAAGAGTTTTGTTGTCTCAATCAGGGGCCTAAAAAACCAGGCGACGATGGGCTTGCATGAATGGTTGTCCCATTTTTAAAGTTTTTATTCTGGAGTTGGTTCTTTAAAGCTACTGGGCTGTTCTGTAAGCTTCACCGTCCATTTCATATTAAGGTGTATTTACGTTTATTTCTTTGGCCGCCCCATCCTTCCATGCAGTCTTTATAAATGAAACTTACAGAATGGTGGAGCCCCTGTGAAGCCCCACGGCCTCTGTAGAGAATGTTCTGGAAGGCCAGCGTCTCCTTCAGCCACACCCTCTTGTGTTGCTGGGCAACGGGTGACCAGATTTCCAACATGGCTGCTGAGCCTGAACTAATCCCATTGGCTTAGCCATCTGATCTCGGCGCCCATTTGCTGGGACGTGGAGTTTCTGTGTTCTCTCTGGTGCACTCGTACTCACCGGCGCCTGCCGATGGCCTCTCGTTTGTTTCGACGAGTCGTTCGCCTTTGCCCTTGGCGGTGATTCGTCTTTGCATTTCGTGTGGGCTGACTGGCCTGCCTGCTCAGAATTAAAACTGCGTGTCGCACCCCTGAAGTTGGATCAAGTGGGCTTGTGAACGTAAAGCAAAATTAGTGGGTGGGCTTGCCATGTTGCAGAGGTGGTCAGCGCAGCGGTGCTACAAGGGGAGCATCAGGCAAGGGTGGCTGCCCATCGTGTACAGAGGGGCTAAAACTTCAGGAACTTTTGGGCTTTGAAAAGGGCCACAATGGCCGGTCCGTCCGTCCGTCGTAATCCTGCTGTTTGTTTGCTCTGCAGGTTCTCCAGCGTGCTGCTTTTGACCACACTGGGCTTAGTCGTTTCTAACGTTTGTGCAGAATTGACCTTCATCCAGTTTCCATCTGTGTGCCAGCATCCCCACTGAAGTCCTGAATTTTAAACTAAATATTGGCCTCCCTCCTCATTTCTCCTTTCGTAATGTCACCCACTTTTTTAAGTCGATGTCACACTCGGTGTGATCTTAAATGTTGGACTGGATGTGTGGTGTGGCATCAGAAGGACTGGGTTGGCTGCTTCAGCTTGGCTCAGAGGGGACGTTTAAGAAATTAAAGCCCTTGAGCAGTTTGCTTTTCTTGTCTGCATAATTGTTCCCCACTAAAGAGGCAAAATGATTCAACTAAATGTATGTGCTGGCTAACCCAACCATTCTGTGACATCCAGCATCTAATTCCAGGGTAGGCTCAGGGTGCCAGTCCCTCACCAGGCACCTCTGTGTGCAAAGTAGGAACCCAGCTGCAAACAGAATGCCAACCTCGGTTTAAAGTCACCAAGTGACCGCACTGATGTGAGGGAAAAGCCACTGAGACACAGGGAGCACATGCAGACTCGACACAGGGGATGATGCCCCTTTGGCAAATTAACTGTGTAAAGGGCACTTGAAGGAGGAGCTGTTCAGGGCGGCATTCTCAGTTCTGTCAAAGTGAGTTCATCAGCTCAAGTGGTTTGGATCAAAATGTTTCAAACACTGCAAGTTCTTCTCTTTCAGAAAGTAGAAACGTGATGATGGGCACACCTCAGGGTGGCAAACACCAAGCCTAGGGGGCCACTTGAATTAATCTCAACGATTTGCTGCTATTGCTGGTATGGAAGATAATGTGCCAAGATTCGGGGCAATCGAATCCATACCCGTATGGCACATTTCATTTGGGCGTGGCTTTATAGTGTCATAAACAAATCAACCAGCTGATCGATTGATTTTCACTACAGTACACAAGTGTCATCGATTACATCTCGCCTGAAGAAGGGGCCTGAGTTGTCTCCAAACCCTGCATATTGTAATCTTTTTCGTTAGCCATTTTGCT
Organism: Polypterus bichir lapradei; assembly: GCA_026402145.1. Lineage (NCBI taxonomy): Eukaryota > Metazoa > Chordata > Cladistia > Polypteriformes > Polypteridae > Polypterus > Polypterus bichir. Next base: position 2,227,950 of record JANRMT010062841.1, on the reverse strand, counting down.
TGACTTCTCGCTGCATTCATAATGGCTAACACGGCACAACACCCTAGTACAGATGATCGACACCAAAGCGGATTTCCATTTAATTCGTGTCCGTGGACTGCGTGTCAAAACTAAAAGCAAACACGTTGCATTTCACGTAGCGGATGCTCCGAGTGGATAGCATTTTGATTTAAGACGGCGCGTTAATCAGGCCTGAGTAGAACCGAATCAAATGACCAATGTGGTCGAGTAAGGGACGGAAAAACGTTCAGGCGCGATTCCGCTCGTCCCCGTTTAATTCCAGCGTGAAACAACAGCAAAAGTAACGAAAATGGTCCGCCATGCGTGCCAATACAAGAAAACTCTGTTTAAAAGCAAGAAAGTCATCGGACTGATTAAACTTGGGCAGAAGCTCCGTCCTGCGGCGTGTTCGGCACACAAGTGACCGCCTCCTGCTGCCAGCTGATGATTTACAGGCGGGGCACTGGAAGGGGCGGAGTCAGCTGCCCGGACTGGGCGTTTCTTCTCTGAGCTGTGGAGGGAACCAATGAGGTGAGGACTTAGCGGCAGCGACCCCATATCGACTCTGAAAGTCATCGCCAGCAAATTCTGATTCCAACGTTAGGCTGTGGAGCACCAAAGACCACCCGGTAAGACATCCATCTGTTGCAAGGCCTCCAAAAATGAGTTCGGGAGCACAGGCACGATGTGGAAACACAAAAAAAGAAAACCCAGCCGAGTCCGTCCGTCCATCCACCCATTTTCACATGCCGCTTATCAGACGTAGTGTCACAGGGGAGCGTCTTGCACCATGAAAGTCAAAGTAATTATAAAGTCGTGCTAAAGGCTGAGAGAGACTCATGCATACCTTCACAGGTGCTCTGTTTCTCATCATGGGGGGTCCTGCTTTGCACCCGATGCTGCCAGGGTAGGGTCCACCCCTCCATCCCTACCCCGGTGAGCACTCATTGGACCACACGCAGCTGTGGATATCCTGGCGTGTTTTGCCGCTTCAGTGGTTTTTCTGAAGTCCTCACGATCAAAGACTTTTTAGAAAGGAGATGCTGGTGTTTGCGGCGGACGGGCATCACGGGTGGAGTGGCCATCTCTGCAGCCGCTGAGCATGAGAATGGGGACGCCAGGGACTGCTGACACAGCGTCACGAGGGCTGGCATTAATGACTTACATAGGGATGTCGTTTCTACTCTTGATGGCTTTGGTGATTTGTGAAGTCCACCAGGCTCCGGTGGGCTCCACCAGGCGTTGGTCACTTCTAGGACACGAGTCACAGTGGAGCCTCCAACCTTCTCGGTGTCCGTCTTGGTGCTGACTTTGCCTACCTGGCCTCAGAGCTTCAGAGAGCGGAGGCTGGCATGGTGAGTGTCCTGATTTGGCCAATGTGGTTGACAAGGTGGCAGTGAGTGGCAGAAGGGAGCGGTCAGTGTGAGGTCAGCACCCCAGGCAGTGTGGCTTGGCGGATGGGGAACTGCCAGTCTCCCCTCTCTGATGTGTGTGTGTGTGTAACTCTGATCTGAGGCATGGCCGTCAATCACACATTATTTTATATAGCGCCTTTACAGCTACTTCAGTAATCTCGTTTTTACTTCTTTATTCAATGCGTCTATCTCAATGTGTTGAGTATGGTGAGCTGACCACTCCAAAGTGCGGCCGGACCCCAAAAGTGAACTGTCGCCCCGTCCAGGGTTGGTTCCTGTCAAGGGCCCGGATTGGTTTGAGCCCCCCTGACCCTGAGCAGGATGAATCCGCCTTCAGGCAGTTGTGCGTTACTGCGACAAGTCACGTGACACACAGGGGTCTACTGTTTTATATAGCGCCTTTCCACAGAAAGCATCATTCCAAAGTGCTGCATGTGTGCAGTAAAATTGGCTTTACGTTATTTCTGCAAGATGAACACGGCAAGTCACATGACTCCCTCAGGGACGCAAAAAGGCTGCAGTGGTAATTTATTTAGCGCCTTTCCTTAGTGACCACCACCATCCTAAGGTGTTCTACAACACATTAAGATTGTCAAGTCTGTCTAATCAAATTTAGGATGGTGGTGGGAACTGGGCACTGGGCACAAAGCAGCAAAGAGCCCTGCAGAGGACGCCCATCAAATACAGAGGGGTCCCATTCCTGCCAGGTGAACGCTGGGAAGTCACATGACTGAAGGACACAAAGAAGACTTATATAGCGCCTTTCACTAGTAAATGCTACCATCCGAGGTGCTGTGCATTTAAAATGAAATTGTTTCACATTATTCGGCTATACTGTATATGATTTGTATAGCGCCTTTCACTAGCAAACGCTACCATTTTAAAGTGCCGTACCTTTCACTTGTAAACACTACTGTTGCAAGGCACTATATGTGTCTAATGAAGCAGATTTGTGCGACATGAACACTGGGCAGTCACATGACCTGCTCCGTGAAACTCAAGGAAGCAGTGAAGGTGATGCATATAGCGCCTTTCACTGGCAAACACTACCATTTAAAGGCGCTATATCTGTACAATGAAATTGGTTTAACAGATTTGTGCAAACAGAAACATCGGGAAGTGACTTGAGACGCCAAGGGAGACTGATGGATGCAATAAAGATGACTTGTATAGCGCCATTCACTAGTAAACCCTACCACGCCAATAGTGCTGTCCATGTGCAATAAAATTATTTTACAATATTCTGCCATATGAAAACTGGCAAAGCCAGAAACCAAGGCTGCAGTAATGGTGATTCATATAGCGCCTTTCATTCCTAACTAATTGGATTTACTCATTTTTGTAACGTGAACATTGACAAGTCACATTACTTGTTCACAGACGCAGAAGGACGCAGCGTTAATAATTTATATAGCGCCTTTCCATAGCGAACACCGCAGTCCCAAAGTGTCACACGGCCGCCTACTCAAATTTAGGTGCAAAGCAGGAAAAGCCCTGCAGAGGGCGCCAGCCAATCACAGATGAGTTACATTCCTGCAAGAAGTCACATGACTTGTTCAGAACAGACGAGGGACGCAATGAAGATGATCCATATAGTGCCTTTCGCTATTAAATTCTACTATTCCAAAAGTTGTATGTTTGCAATGAAATTGGTTTTACATACAGAATTGTGCAAGATGAACACTGGGACGTCATGTGAGTCAATTAGGAACACAGGAAGGACGCCATGAAAATTATTTTTATAGCGCCTTTCACTGGTAAATTTCACCATTTCAAGGCACTATATTCATGCACTAAAATATTTTTTTTACAATAAAATTAGTAGTAGTGCAATATGGGAAGTCACGTGACTTGCTTATGGTGACTGAAGGATGCAATGAAGAGGACTCGTATAGTGCCGTTCACTAGTGAATACTACCATTCCAAGGCGCTATATCTTTACAATACAATTGTTTTACATTATTCTGCCATTAAAATAAAAAACGTGGAAGTCACATGATTTGCTCAGGGAAACTTTAGGATGCAATGAGGATGATTTATATAGTGCCTTGCATTTATAAACACCAGCGTTCCAAGGTGTTGCATGTGCCCAATGAAACTGGTTTCAACAGTTTGTGCAAGACGAACCCCAGAAAGTCTTGTGACTTGTGCAGAGAAACTAAGGGATGCAATGAAGATTGCTGTATATATACAGTATATAGTGCCTTTCTCTGGTGAGAAAGGCGCTATAAGAATACTATAAAATTGTTTTACATTTTTCTGCCATACAAACACTGGGAAGTCAAATGATTTGCTCTAGGAAATGGAGGGATGCAATGAAGAAGGGTTATATAGTGCCTTTCACTTATGAACACAACCGCTCCAAGGTGCCATATGTGCACAATGAAACTGGTTTTACATGTTTGCACAATATGAACACTGTAAAGTCACATGACTGATATAGCACCTTTCACTAGTACACTCTACTGGTAAACACTACCACTTCAAGGTGCTGTGCCTTTACACTGAGGTTGGTTTCATATATTTGTGCCATATAAACACTGCCAAGGCACATGACTTGCTGAGAGCCTAGTGATCTCATTCCATATAGCGCCTTTCAGTGGCAACACCATCCTAAGACAGGGATTTTCTCAACCCCACCTAATCCAGTCCATTGGATTTCTAAAAATGCCATTGCTTGTTCGGGGGCACACTATTGTGTTAATTCATTTTATATAGCGCCTTTCCACAGTAAACTTCATCATAACATAATGTAACCCACTTTATGCACTTGAGCATTGCTGGGCTCGCACCTACCTCTAAAGCACCGAGTACAAGGCAGGAGCCGATCTCACACAGGGTGCCAGTCCACCACAGGGCACACGCCCACATCTGAACTCACCCATACACTTGCCTGGAGTCCATTTAGTATTTCTATTTCACCAATCACAGGTGTCTTTAGGAGGGAAACCCCACACAAACCCAGAGAGAACATGTGAACTCCACATTAGACACACTGGACTCGGAGACTTAAGCTTAGAGTGCAGTGCTAGCCTCTGTGCCACCATGCCACCCAGCACTACACATGTTTTTAGATACCTGGACAATGTGAGTAACCAAGAGGTCACATGGCTTGGTCAGAGCTGCAGTACTGGGGATTTATCCATCCATCCATTATCCAACCCGCTAGATCCTAATTACAGGGTCACGGGGTTCTGCTGGAGCCAATCCCAGCCAACATAGGATGCAAGGCAGGAAACAAACCCTGGGTAGGGCACCAGCCCACCACAACTGGGGCTTTATCCTTTTAGTTAATGCCTTTTCATATATGGAAAAAGATGATCCGGCTGTGGCAACCCTTAACGGGAGCAGCTTAAGAAGGAGAAGATGCAGTCCATTTTCATAGCACCAGCCTGTTATCTGTACCCACTTTGTTCAGGTCAGGGTGGTGGGCCTCCTCTCCTCCTCTTTATCAACTTGTACAATGTGAGCTCCGAGAGGGTGTGACTGGTGGGCTGAGTTACTGCTGTTAGACACTAGGGGGCCACACTGTGCAGCCCATCAGATTGCAGATCTCAGGTCAGTTCTTCTCTCCCACATGGACCCCTTCAACTGACCACAGCACAACGCCACCCAGACTTGTAGATGAGCCTGCACAAGACCTTCAGACGGGCTGACTCGGTCTCAGGGTTCTAATGTCATTAATTAGGTCCTTAAATGGAAAATGTGAATTTCAGCAAGCAGAGCAGAAGAGAAACAAAACCTGCAAGAAGCTCCATCTGGTCATCAATTCAGTGACCTTCAGCCAACTGGACATTCAGTCTGACGTACGAAAACACAGAAGACAATGTCAATAAAACATCTGATGTCCACTTTGCAGGGTTCACTGCATGGTGAGGAGGTCATCAGTGTCGCCATGGTGATGCCATCTGCTAAACTGGATGTCAGTCAGCTTGTGTCTAGACAGCGTCATGTACCAGTAGAGTGGACGGGTAAATGTGGTGAGTGCAGCTGTCTAGACGGGTGAGGGTGGGATTCCAAGAGTATGGACAGGTGAGAGTGAGGTTGTGGTGGTCTGGAGAAGTGAGGGTGGGAATGGGGATGTGGATGTGCCAGTCTGCATTTTTAGGGGGGTAGGGGTGCAGTTATCTAGCCAGGTAAGAGTTGGCGGTGGTCTGTACAAGTGGGAGTGAAGGGGGGGGGCAACTTTCTGGACAGGTAAGTTTAAGAATGGGAGTCTGTACAGGTGGGAGTCAGAATATGGTGGTCTGATAGTTGAGGCAAGTAAGGGTGGGGTGTGTTGGTCTTGACAGGTGGAACCAGGTGGGGGTATGGAAATGAGGGTGGGGGAGGTGCAGCTGTCCGGACAGGTGAAGGTCAGGCCTAGTAGTTTAGGCAGGTGAAGGTGGGTGTCTGGTGGTCTAGACAGGTGAGGGTGGTAATGGAGATTGGGACGTGTCAGTCTGGATCTGTGGAGGGGGTTGCAGTCTTGACAGGTGAGGTTGTGGTGGTGATTGGAACAGCTGTCTGGACAGATGAAATTTGGGGTGGGGGTCTGGAGAGGTGGGAGTCATGGTTTGTCGGTCTGGTAGTCTGAGCAAGTGAGGATAGGGGGTGTGTGTAGGTCTGGATAGGTGAGATTTGGACTGGAGGTGGGGTGAGATAGTCTACATAGGTGGGGAATGGGAGATGGGGTCTGGGGGTCTGGACAAGTGACGATGATAAGGGAAGAGTGGCTGGATGAAGAGTTGGAGGTTGGGGCCCAGTAGTGTGGACAGGAAAGGGTGGGTGTCTGGTGGTCTAGATAAGTGAAAGCGGGGAGCATAGTTGTCTAGATGGGTGCAGGGGTGTGGAGTCCAGGGATCTGGCCAGGTCAAGATGGTGGAGGTGGTGGTGGTGCTGGAAGCAGGTAGGAGGTAGGGCTCTGGTGGTCTGGACAAATGAGAATGAGAATGGAGGTGGGATGTGATAGTCTGGACAGGTGAAAGTGGGGGTTGAGAGCAGTGAAATTAGAAATCAGATTGTTTCCCCGTGGCCCTCTCACCTTCTTCATGGTCCAGCCGTCATCTCCAAAGCTCATTTCATGTTTTCCTTGGCCGTGAAAGCACAACCCTGTGATATGTGTTTGCAGATTCTTCTGGGAAAACTGCTGCCCGTGTTACCTGGGGTTATGAAGAGTATCAGGAGGTGTTTAGTAAAAGACTAGCCAATGAGATGCCCCCACACAGAGAGTATGGGTGTGCCACTGAACTACCACCTGATACCCCATTTATGCCCTCACTAAAACAGAACATGAAGCGATGGAAGATTCCATTCAGGAGAATTGATGGAGTAGCTTCATGGCTCCTTCTAACAGTCTGATCGGTGCCATTTCTTTCTTTTGTTGTTTTGCGCCTTCGCCAACCATAAGCTATCGTCTGTGGGCGAGAAGTGAAAGCTTTAGATTCGTCAAAAATTTAGACCTCAAAAGATTGATATCTCAATGGTGGGTCTGTGGACGGGCTAGGGCTAAAACGGCTGGACAGCAAATCGCCAAACTCAGACCTTAAGCCTGCTATGAGATGACGAGGTGCTGATTAGTTTTTGAGCCAAAACACACAAGAGAAAAAGACACTCGAGAGGGACCCTGCAATAAATTATGAATTCTTCTTGTCAATTGCTATCGTAATTAACTATTTAATGATCAGAAAGATCAGCATCAGAGCGGTAAATAATTACTGAGATGTGAGAGAGGAGTTCGGGTCACTTGGTTCCTAAGGCACAGAGCCTACTGACGCTCACGTCTGACCTCTTTCTGTTCTCACCAAGTTGGATCTTCTCAATGCCTGTAATTTATTAATCGGCATACATGAAGACGTCCAGTACGAATATTGTGTTATGCTGTATGGATTAGCCAACACACCAGCAGCTTTTCAGTCTTTTGCGAATGACGTATTACATTACATTATTTTACATTATAGTATTTTTTTTGCTAATTTGGAAATACAAGAGACTCATGAAAAGGAAGTTCTGAAATGATTACATCACGATTTGATTCAATGTTGCTTATTTTCAGTGTGTTTGTTTTTCTTTGCAACGTGCTCCATTTTGTCTCCTTAAACGCCGCCATCTTGATTCCTGTTGTTAGGCCCACTTCCTTTGTTTCTAGGGGAGTGGCCTCTGAGATCATGACCCATGATTTTCGACACAACGGAATAAAAGGACACCTTTGAGCTCATTTCCTTATCCAATCTACAGATACCAAAATCCTTTAAGAAAAAAGAATAATCAATCTTTTTAACTCTCGTCTCACGTCTTTGTTTCGGTTTTGACCCTCTTTGCTCTTTCAGCTTCAATTTCTGGTTCTCGTTTTGGGTGTTGTTTAGGATAGGGGATAATCACCTTACGGTGAAAATCAATGCATGGGTACACATACTGTAGTTATATTAATACATATATTTTTTATGGACTGTCATTCCACCTAAACTCTCTGAGTAATCTATTTGACTGACCTTAATTGTCCATCTATTATCTTATTAGTAATCTTTAAACTAAACCTAACCGCAAGATTTAAATAGAACAATTTATTTAGGGTTTCCATGATCAGCCATCCCTAAAACTGGGTTTTTACAGCCAACCATCACTTTTCAATAATTATTCTAAACCCTCTTATCTAAGTTAAAAATAAGATCACCCAATAATTTCAAGATAACATCACCGATCAGTCATTCCCTACTCTTTGAATTTTTCTATCCGGTAATCAAACTAAATAATATTTGCCCTATATCATCCCTACATCCCCCTTATTCAGTCCAATCCCTTCCTCTCACCATGTCTATCCTAACCCATTCATACACATCCATACTCCCTTACCCTCTTATGTCCCACACAAAAAAAATAATCTGAACAAAAAAAATTACATAAAATACCCCGACCAAACTTCTAAGCCATCATCCACACAGGCTGCCGATCTACACGATCTTAACATCAGGGTTAAAATTGGTTTCATTTTCTAACATTCTTTTATTTGTTTTGTTTTTCATCTCCTGGTCGGGCGCCAAAGCTCATCTGCCACACCACTGACAGAACACATTAAGAGATACCCGTCTCTTTGTGACATTTCAGAACTGTGATTTTCATAGAGATGGATGGAGCATTATTTCTCAGTTATGAAATTACACACAAGGGACTCACGATGGATTAATCAAAGGCATCTGCCCAAAAAACCCCAGAAAATATTAAACAGGTCCAACACTTTGTGAATTACCAGCGGCGGTTTGTTAAAATCTTTAGCTCTGAAATTTCTCCTCTTTTACTAAGAAATGACATGAAAAGTATCTACTACTGACGCTCAAGTTGCTTTTGACAAATTGAAGCATTCTTAGACACCAAGACAAATCCCTACAATTCAAAACAGAAGTATTGGAGTGGGGGTAACATTATTGAAGAAATTCTCACATCCTGGGTTAGTCCATCCTGGTGACCTTCTCTTCCAAAAAATATCACCAACAGAACAGAATTACGATGTGGGTAATCGTGAATTATTAGCCACTAGAAAACACAGGGACCTCTGGTCCTCCCAAGATTAATGTCCCAGCCCCTGTAGTTCACGAGTACCAGCAGGTGCCACACCTGTTTGATGCCCAGCGGATTATTTTTCTTGTCACCAAATCAGTGTCTGTAATTTGCTTTATTCTCAGCAGATGTTGATGCAGTTCTTTTTCTCTCTGCCATGTTGAGGGTTGGTGATAGGACTGGCACTCCAGCCACCTTAAAAAACCTACAGGTGTCACTCAGGTCCCAATCCAGGTGGTGTGGTGGGTGTGCCAACGCAGTATCAGTGCATGCTCCCATGTCACCTTTCGAACAGTCTATGCAGTTTGCTGTACAAAAGACGCAAACCCTGATAACTCGGCAAAGTTTGCAGATAGACACAATGTTTTTTGCTTTAGTAGCATGTATCACACATAAGCTTTCGATTAAGTCCAAGATCAAACTTATCATGAGACAGACAGACAGACAGACAGAGACAACCATTAACATGTAAATGTATATACGTAATGCAAAGTTCACTGACTGACTAACAAACTGTTTGCCGTTTAGTTGAAAAGCTGAACTTTGACAGGATGGGACATCGAGGGCAGTAGGCATCTGTTAAGAAAGGACGTTTCAATATATCGATATTTAGGGGTAACCTACCCCCCCCCCAAAGGAAACAACACCTCAAGGTCTCAAAAATGTTTTGACAGATTTGTAATTTTAAAGAAAACAGAAAGCCAGCCGACTCTGTCTGTCCATATGCTTCATGAGTGGGTTCTTCTCAGGGACTGCGTCCTTTGTTCTGCTGAGTGGCCTGACAGTGGACTGGCAAATCAACCTTTTTTAGAGAACCAGGAGAGAAAAACACAAAAAGACACAAAGCTGGAAAATCACAAACACAAACCAAAGTGAAAACATGAGACAGAAATTGAGATTGAAAGAACAAACAAGAGGTGAAAACCAAAAGAAACACACAAGAAGACTTAGAGCAGATGAGGAAGCGAACCCCGAGCCATCCTTCTATCCCGTTGTGTTCAGTATAAACAGGTCATGACCTCTAAAGCCACGCCCCAATGGGGGGGGCGCTAACAATGGGAACTCAAAATGGCGGCGATTAAGGACCTAAAATGGCATCCAAGACATTGCAAAAACAAAACAGAGCATGTAAATCATCAAGAAATCTGAGCAACAAAGGACAAAAACAGAATCCTCGACCTCAAGAATGAGACAATACTATAAAATCAGCAATGCCACCAAATGATGACACTGTGCGTCTTGAAGAGGGGGCTCATATATTATTGGTAGTTTTCATATGTGTTTTATGTTTGATCCTCCATGAATCCTAGCTAGATGTATGTCTCCTCCAGGGTTCTGAAACTCAGGGACTCCGATTATGTGGTCACATTTCAGCTGTACTGCACTTTCGAGGAGTTTATGATCCGTTGTGTTCATGTCTGGTGCCTCCTGACTCACCAGTATAATAAAAATCTCCACATATAACCAACCATTTCAATCGTCTTGATGTTCAGTGTCACAGACGGCTAGGTGCCATACCCAGCCGGGACGTCTGGAAGGACCGGGAGAGGGATTATACCTTTCCCGGGCCACGAGAGGACAGCTGCCCTGGTGGCTAAGTGGGTCACAGGAACTTCAACTCTATAGGGGCCCGTGGCCACCACCAGGGGCCGCTTGCTGAATCCTAGAGCCCTGGAAGCCAGCACTTTCACCACACCAGGAAATGCCGGCAGAGGTTCATCAAGGGGCACCTGGAGCATATCCAGGGGAGCATAAATGGGGCCGCCTTCCAACAGTCAAAGAGCAAGAGTCGGGTAGAAGAAGGCAACACTCGGTAGAGAGAAGAGAAGGCGGCCCAAAGAGGACCATTGAGAGGCCCGGGAAGCAAATGGTGTTTGGTGTTGGAGCACTGTGTGTTGTGCGGGACTCACAAACTTGTATATAGAACTGTAAATAAACCGTGTGTAGTGGACTGAAGATCGGTGTCTGTCTGTGGTCAAGCTGGCTTTCACGCCAGTTATGTAAGACATCCAGATTTTTGCGTGCCCGTCTATTTTTGGCCCTGTAGACCTGAAAACTCCTCATTTTTTTAGGCCATTTTTGGACCGTAGTTTGTGCAAGAAACAACACCCTTATGATGAAGAGTAAAATCAATAGGTGTCTTCAGCAAAAATGAGCAGAAGGACATCAAGTTGTGTAGGCCACATCAACTCACCCCAGGGGTTTGAGGGGACACATGTGGAGTGTCGTTTACAGCTATGTCAAGGTTGCTGGTCACGAACATGATCACATTTTTGATAGATGATTCTTTACTGGTGGTCCTGCTCCCATAACAGCCACTCTCAGAAGGTTAAAAACGACATCTTTTAAACATAAGCATGTGGGGGTTTTGTTTTAGACAATTTCATGGTCATGGATGACAAATATGGTATTTTTGATCTTTGATCCTTTACTAGGGATTGAGCCCTTTATTGACCTCCACCAGAGTTTCAAAAATGACAAATTGCTATTACAATTGAGAATCTGTACACTTTAAATGTTTCAATTAAAGCACACATTTTAATATTTCAAATATCTGACGCAACTGTTCTTATTTATGATGTACTTCTACCTCATGAAGTAAATCCTTACATTTCTTATGAGTTCCACTAATTAGGGAAGCTTACTCCATTTCAGACTTCTTAGCATTTTGCTGTTTTTTGGATTCTGTTGTCATGATGTGGCTCCTGGTTGTTAAGGGCGTGGCCTCTGGTGTCACAGTGCTAAGGAGAGTTTAAAACATTGTCCTGTCAGCCATTTTGTCATCTGCTGCAGGGCTCCTCAGTTATGTCCAGGAGGTCCACAACGGCTGCAGGTTTTTGTTTTAACCAGTTGTTTTTAATTAAGGCTCATTTATTTACTATTAAAGCAATATCTTTCTTGGGTTTAGTTTTATTGAACTTGTTTGCCATGATTAAGAACCCTTATTTGCCTATTCTAATTTTCTTCTTCTTCTTCTTCTTCTTCTTTTGGCTGCTCTCGTTAGGGGTCACCACAGCAGATCATCTTCTTCCATATCTTCCTGTCCTCATCATCTTGTTCTGTCACCCCCGTCACCTGCATGTCCTCTCTCACCATATCCATAAATCTTCTCTTAGGCCTTCCTCTTTTCCTCTTCCCTGGCAGCTCTATCCTTAATATCCATTTCCCAATATAATATTATTTATATAATATTAGTTTTAACCTGCTGAATTAAGGATTTAATATTATAAATTAAATTTTATAATGGATAGATAGATAGATAGATAGATAGATAGATAGATAGATAGATAGAT
>JANRMT010062841.1:2150856-2210869 GCA_026402145.1 Polypterus bichir lapradei | reverse complement strand
ATAGATAGATAGATAGATAGATAGATAGATAGATAGATAGATAGATAGATAGATAGATAGATAGATAGATAGATGAACAATTGCAGCTCAGTGTGAGTCTAACATTCCAAGAGACAGGATCTCAGAAGAGTTCTCGTGTGAATTAAGTAAGATTGTTCACGACAATGTGCCAGTTCACATGTCACGTCAATCACAGGCTGCCATCCAAGAAGGTGGGTTCCAGCAGCTGAACCATCCACCCTACAGTCCTGACTTGGCTCCCTCGGATTATTTATGATTTTTTAAAGAAATCTCTCCGTGGACAGCGGTTTTCTAGTGATGAAGACAGTCAAGGCAGATGTGACATCCCGGTTTGAAGGCCAAACTGAAGATTTTTTTTCAAAAGGGTTAAAGTCATTGCAGGAAAAGTGGATGAAGTGTATCAGGAGACTATTTTGAAAAATAAAACACTTTTCTTTCAAAACTCTTTTCTTTTCTACTGAGGCAGGTAAATTATTGTATGCCCCTCATAGATAGAAAGATGTGAAAGGCACAATACAATAGAGAAGTGCAGCTTCAGTTCATCTCCCCAAAAGCTGCGGCCCCACCCAAATTTATTCCACCAGCTGCCACTCAGAACTCTGAAGAGTAGCCCCACCAGACCACTGGATGGGGTCCAAGGCTTTATATTGTTACCACATAAGTGATGTCTACCCTGCTTTGGGTGACTAAATGGCTTTTGCTTTCTCTGAATGGCTGCTAGCCCTTTTGCCCTGAGAACTGTCCATCATTGTACCATTCCTTTCTCTTTCTCAGTTTCAACAAGTAATGCCAGCTACCAGCTTCCAGGCTTGTGTGCCTGTAGCACCTAATCAGGCACTATGTGATGCCAGCAGTGGACTTGGGCTCCGCCATGCTGTGAGGCTGACACAAAGTCATCCCCCTGGCATTGCGCTCATTTACCCTCTTGAACAAGTTTCGCTCGCTTGCTCTTGACACTTGTGCCCGATTCTGTGCTGGCTTTTTGTGTGCCTGTCTTGGGTTAGGTGTATTTAAATCACATGGCCTGTCTCTGTTTTCTCGACAACCCGTAATGAACCTGTAACGCTGTCCGCTTCAGTGTTCAGTTCGACATCACTATATAAAATGTCAATTTGCCCATGGCTTACTACTTTCGTTGCCCCAATAACGTGCGTGCTGTGCCATGCTGGTGTCAGTCGCGCTCACGAGCGTTGCATTTCTTTATTCTTTTGTCACTGTAGTTACTGACACGTGTCACCGATCAAAACGTCCCAGCTGCAAACTTCAGGGATTGGACGGATGAGGAGCGCAAGCGCCGAAGGGCGGTCGGTCCGCACAGTCACCCAGAGAGCGCGTGCACCTTTTGCCCAGGTGCGCCCCCCGCCCTGCGCGTGCCCCTATTTGTTGTTGTTTTTCGCCGAGTGCGTGCGTGTGTGCGTGCCTGCCTGCCTGCCCGCGTGACGTCATTCGACGCAAGAAGAGGCGGGAGCCGACTGACGGAGTGTGTTGCTCGCTCACAGTGTCACACGAGCGGCCCGGTGTACTCGTTCTGTTTTGAGGCTTGACAGCTCCAGGGAGGCCGCGTTTGCATTTCATCTGGTCTATAAACCCGTTGGCTCGGGTAGCCCGTGCTTCCCATTTCACCTCGCAGTCGTTTGGGCAGCTTGTGGCCAGTACTTTTTTTTTTTTTTTTTTTGTCAGCCTGAACGCTGCATCCGCGGCCCCGCGACACCTCCTTCCTCTAACGCCGCTTCTGGGTCTGCGGGAGCACGGAGAGGAAGCGAGAGTCGCTTCTTCACTTTCATCGTAAAGGCGAGAGGGAAGGAGCGAGCGTGTGAGCGAGCCAGGTATGGCAGAGGAAACGTTAACAAGAAGTCAAGAGCCAAAGCAGATCAAGCCAAAAGCAGAAAGTGAGGAGAGAGCGTTTTCCGCATTTGGAGTATAACCAGCGGCAGCATAGGAGCCACTCCGCTTTGGCACTTCAAGACACTTCCACTCGTGTTTTTTTTCCACCCTCTTCGGGTTCTCGGACAAGAGATTTTTTGTTTTTAACTATGGGATTTTGAAAGTGAATGTTGGCCTGATATCTTGCAGCTCTGGATACGAGGCAGTCCATAAAGGGAGTCCCGCTCGTCGCAGTTTCACTTCGGGGCTGCTCAAGCCCAGTCGATCCGGTGGATAGGCACGCACGGACCCCGCATCCAGCTTGATGGGTGCAAAACAGAGCAGCCCTTCCAGCAACGGCCGGACCAGGGCATATTCGGGCTCGGACCTGCCATCCAGCACCTCCACGGGAGGTGGTAGCACCAGTAGGATTGCTCCGGGAGCGGTGAGGTTTTCACATTATGGCCCGTCTACACAGGGAGCCTCGGGGAGCAACGCCACAGCAGCAGCCCCCGCGCCACCGCTCGGCCCAAGGACCAGATCGATGGGAGGCGCGGGATCGGGGCCAGGCAGTAGAGCGCAGGGACTCAACCAGTCAGCCCTCAATATCCCAAACAGCGGTGGCACCTACAGCCCACAGGACTCCGGGAACAGCACCCCCGAAGACCGACCGGGGGCAGGGCATAGGCTGCTGATCGGCTCTTTACCGGCTCACCTCTCGCCTCATCTCTTTGGAGGTAAGCAGCAAACGCCGTGCGTGCCACTCGTTGGCTCGGGTATTCTCTTGTGGCCGGGTGCGTACTGCGCTCTCGTGCTTCGTTTTCTTGTGCATCACGCGAGCTTTGATGGTAAAGGGAAGGCGTGTGTTTAGCGAGAGATTGGGGCTTTGTACATAAACTCCCAGACGACAGCTGCCAAGGAGCAAGGGCACGCTCTGTCTTTTCAAGTTTATTAGTTTGCGAGTGTGTTTTTGACAGAGTCAGGCGGATTCTCTTCGATTGAAATGGTTTTAAAGTTGCGAAGGACGATTTAGCTTAAACTCGCACCAGTTTACAAGATAGCCCCTTCTGTCGACTCTTTTTAGACCGTGGAAAATGACAAACAAAGAACGTCAATTTCTCTAAAAGATCATGCGACCAGGAAACGACCACGCTGCCAGAGATCAGGCAAGAACGATTCAGCGCAAGTGACAGATGTTGATATCTTCGCGATCTTGAGGTGGAGAAGCAGCTGCGCCCTGGAGAGGAGAGCATGTCCGCTCATCCAGAGAGTAGCAGCGTCTCCCGAGAAAGCTTCATCTGGGCAGGTGTCTGCAAAGCCAACACGTTCACGTACACCGTTACGTCAGATGAGCACTCCCGACCAAATCAAAAAAGGAAGGAGCAACATATGTTTAGACTAGGAGTATGTCCTGTCTGACGTTTTTAAATCGACCAGGAGCTGCTTAACTGATGCCAACACACCCACCCATCGCCATTGACAAATTGAGACTTCTATTCTCCTTTTTGTTTGCCTTGAGATCTTTGCACAGATGTAGGTTTATGCATAATTTATAAGGGAATGCTTCGTTTTTTTAATCCCAACAAGAGTATTACAAGGGAAAAGCTGCTATACAGCTTTGTCTGTCAAGTTTTAATTCTACCAGTCCAACATTAAAGAGTGGAGATCAAGGCATTATAGGTTTCCTTTCTATCACTGACTGGCAGCAGGGTTCACCAGGTAGCAGACTTTTTGCAGAAATTTGGAACTCTTAATTTGTAATTTGTTTTGTATTCATAAGAATTGCTTGTGAATGCTTTGAAATCACGAAAAGATAGATAGATACTTTATTAATCCCAAGGGGAAATTCACAAAAGTTTTGCTGTTGTGGCATGCCTCCTGATTCAACCAGTATGAGGAAAAAAACCCATATATGATATACCATTTGACTTGTCCTGATGTTTAATTTGGGCCCTCTAGATCCAAAAATTAATAATATATAGTTAAAGTAGAACAAATACCAGCATAGATTTCTCTATCTATATCCCTATGCATTGAGGTATTGATAGAGATAATGCTAAGTAAAAAAAAAAATAAATAAAAAATAGACTTCATTATCGATAAAAGCACACACACAAAAAAACCCTTATTTTTAGGGCCATATTTTGTGCAGGAAATTACACCTTATGATAAAGAGTAAACCAATAAACCTCTCCATCAGAAATGACCAGAAGGACTTGAATATTGTGCAGGACACATCAACCAGTTCCAGGGACTCACCCAGGTGGGATATGAGGGGTCAGAATTACTCCTGGTAATATAGCCAAGTGGAGTGTTGTCTTTGCTTGGCAGTCTATCTCATGGAATAGCCTTCATTCTGCAAAAACAAACAAAAAGAGTGACTTTTTTGAGAAAGCTGTTTCATTTTGCCTCATTTTTTTGAGTCTAGAATTGAACTTTAGGAATGACAGCACCATGCAACCTGTGTGAACAAAATTACTGGTTTCAGGGGTGCTTATGCAATTACAAAGGTTTCTCTAATAATTAACCATTTAGCATTTAAACGTGACTTAAGTATAAGCTAAGGGGATTTATCATTAGGATGCTGAAGGAGTGGCTACTGAAAATAGGGCTTTGCAGTCATATGGGAATAATTTAAAATGGATTATTTTGAGCAGTAATTGCAATTAGCAACACTAGAAATGTCCTGGCTGTATTTTCAAATCCATTTAATGGTATGTTGATTTTAAAAGATGCATATGTTTCAATCAAAAACATGACAATTTCTGTGTGTCTCCAGAGTTCTGACCGGAATTGTACTGTAATGTGTACAGTGCTTATAGAAATCCATCATATCCCTTTGAAATGGTCACTTCCTACCACTGCGCCACCGTGCCACCCGGAACAAGATTTACCTTTTTAATAATATATAGTTAAAAGTAGAACAAATGCAAGCATAGATTTCTCTATCTATATCCCTATGCATCGAGGTATTGATAGAGATAATGCTAAGAAAAAAAAAAATAGACTTCTTTATCGATAAAAACACACACACACACACACACTATACAGTGCCGTATAATACACAGTACAGTATATTCACGGTTATTGGCAACCCTGGTAAAAATGTGTAATAAAGGTTATATAAAAAAAAAAAAATTAAAAAAGAACCTTTTGGTGAAGTACCTTAATCTCACACTGAGGAGATGACCAAGTACCCTGGGTGATCTAAAGAGACTTTGTAAAGAGGAATGGTGTCCGATTCCCTGCTTTAACCCTATACGATTTTATAAGAGGAGGCTTGGTGCTGTTTTATTGGCAACAGTAGGTTGTACATTTAATTCTTTACATTTATATAGCACTTTTCTCACTACTCAAAGTGCTTCCCTGCAGGGGTTACCCTGGACAATAACCATTGACCTCCTTACTGCAAGGCAGCAGTGTTGTCACTTGTATTAAATGCAGGGGTGCAATAAATGTATTTCAAAGAAAGTTTTTATTTCTCTTATTTTTTCAGTGCATGTTTACAGTAATTTTTTTTTTTTTTCATCAACCCATTTTACTTACTCTTACCAGGGGTGCCAGTGTTTTGAAGACCACTATATATGTGCTTATATATCTATGTGTCTGTCTGTCTGTAGACAGATAGTATTATTTTCTATCAAACTGTAGACCCAAGTTGTTGTTTTACTTGGCACATATGCTGTTGAAATGTTACAATAAGTAGAGTAGAGAACATGTTTGGTGGCTACAGCAGCTTTGATGCTTGAGTTTTTTGTTTGTTCGGATATCACAATGTAAACTTCTCTTGTTTGCTCTGTAAAGCAGTTTTTGATTTGTGCTCCAGAAACTGTGTACAACAAACATTGGCTGCTCCATTATTTTAGATTGATTAATTTCCCCCTAGAGACAAGTAAAGTACTATCTGTCTGTCTAATTGTGTTGATAGCTCTAGTGCTGGTTTGTAAATCTCCCTGAAATGAAAAGAAAAGCCTTGGCTGCTTTTCTCTTGCCCATTCAGGGATGGGTATCTAAAAGTTAGTGTTGAATGTCATATGTGGAGCCGACCCGGACACAGACAGGCGGACATGTTGTTCTTCAACCACCACACGTGTTTATTTACAATATTTACAAATATGGTCACTCAGACCCAGTCCAAAATAGTGCACAAACCCCAATAGTCACAGTCCTGGCCACGCAATGCCTTCTCTTCTCGGGCCGCCTCCACACTCTCTTCTGCCTCGTCCTGCTTCCACCCGACTCCAGCCCTGAATGAATGGAGACGGTCCCTTTTATATGGTTCCCGGATGAGCACCAGGTGTTCCCGGCATTCCTCCTCTGGCCACGCCCCAGCGTGGCGGAAGTGCCGGCTGCTCTCCGGGTGCCGTCCTAAATCTTCCCCCCAGCACTTCCTGGTGTGGCGGAAGTGCTGGGGTAACAGGTCCCCAAGGCATTGGGGCGCCTCCTGGCGGTGACCACGGGCCCCTACAGGGTAGGGCTTCCATGCCCTCAACCCGTGGCCCCCAGAGCGACCAGGAAGGCGGCCCCCACGTGATCCAGGGTGGGCGTAGACCCACATCCGGTCCCTCATGGCGTCCCGGCCGGGTCATTGCCCCTGGCATCCCTGACACATATTAGGGCTGGGCAATACAGCAACAAACTTTTTTTTTATGGACAATTTACATTTTATTTAAATATTTTAAAAATATAAATCTTCAGGGAAGGAAAATTAAATAAAAACTGAGAAGACTGTCTACATTTTTGCAAACTGGAAATACAACTGTATCTTTCATAGAAATTCAAAAAACATATATTTACTGTCAATGAGGAAAGATGCACAAGAATAACTTCTTTCTGTGCAAATATTTCTGTACATTGTTTTTTTTTTGATTTGTTTTTACATTTGCAGCCCTTGTGGCCCCAACACTTACGGGCAGTTTTCTTTTTGCCTTCCACTCCTACCACAGTCAGTTTTGTGGGTATTATAAAGTGTGGATCACACCTGCCAGCTTCTTCCCTCCGTTATAACTACAGCTCTCCAGAGTGATCTGCATGTTAAAGGAGTCGTTTCCTCCAAGTGTGCCCTGATAGCCCTCCACCCGCCCGGTACAGCCAGTCTGCGCGTTCTTCTTCCCACTGTAGCCTAGTCTCAACACTGCAGGTTAAGAATTCATGATTGTTCTGCTGACCTCCGGACAAGGGACGCCTTCTTCCTAGTGTAACTATGCTGCCTAGCGGGCTATTAAATGGGGAGAGCACTTTGTGCAGTACAAGCTGAATCAGGGCGAAGAGTATGGCAAAGCTGTCAGTTCTAGAAAGGCTTTATCTTTGTCCTGTGCTTTTTTTTTTGCCTTCGTTCAGTTCCGAGGGGTATTTCTGTTTTAAGTGTTGAAATAAACTAGATGTGCTTCCACTTAGAACTGCTGTCATCCTTTTGCACACTATGCCTTCTACGCTAGTTTGTTCGACATTCTTTCTTTCATAGCCAAACCAATTGCACACAGCTGAATTAAACTTACAGCCTTTCTTTGCCACAAGCTCATTCATTATAGAAACGCTGCTTGTCTCCATCTTTGCATTTAATATATTTGACTGTACACACATGTCCAGCTGATGAAATTCGAGTGAATTTGTTTTGTTGTTGTTTTCCTTCGTTGGCATATTCGTTGTTTGCTTGAATGTTTGACTGTACCAAGTGGCACTTAAAAAATAAAAAAACAAACAAAAAAAAACACAATTTTCATTTTGGAATAAATAACATGTATTAAATGATTTAATCCAAAAACATTGTCCAGCCCTTTGTCATACAGTGTTTTGGTTTATAATTGGTTTGTCAGTTTAATCATTTGTTGCATTGTGAAGTTTCTGCACAAACTCCATGCAGATACTGAGACCCTTCATTTTGTCTAAGGGGTAGGTACAGTATGTACTCTGTAAAATGACATGCTTCCTTTTCTACTTTATTCTAAAACATCTGTCGAAAACCCACATGGCCAGGCCTATATTTGAGCTGTAGAGTTTTTATGCAGCACCACATATCACTCTTTCACTGCTGCTATGAACGTCAACAGCTTATGGTAGACAAGCATGTAACTAAAACATTACTATGAAATGGCTGTTTGCCACTTGAATGGTGGTTAGTGAATTGTAGTTGTGGTCTATGGCTGGCTTGTCATCACGGCCAATACCCCCAGGCCGCCAGATGGAGCTCTCCCTGCAGCATGGAGGTGCCCTGGATACCAGCAGGGAGTCATGGACTATGGAGTTTTCCCCTACAAACCTCCTGGATACCCCAGGGGCCAACAGAGGACGCTGCAGGGAAGCCCAGACAGTTATATGTGCCCTATAACCCGGAAGTGCGTCATAAACAAAGTGACAGCAGAAGTGACGTATTTCCGGGATGAAGAAAAGGATTTTTTATCTGACCCGGAAGTGATAAGGAATCGCATGGACTGGGGATTGGAACACTTCCGGGTCAGGGACTATAAAAGGACTGTGACAGCTCCCAGACGGTGAGCTGAGCTGGGTGGAAGGGTGGCAATGCGTCTGGGAGAAGAGGATTGAGTATTGAGTATTGTATTAATTCATGAGTATTGTGGATAGGAGGGTGCTTTGTGCACTGTTGTGTATAAATAAAGTCAATCTTTGGACTTGGTGTCTGACGTTTGATCAGAGGGTTCAAGGGAGCGATAGCGCCCCCAATCTGTCACATAGTCTAGCTTTAACTATCTCTGACCTTCCTTATATTGGAAAAGTAGAATCGGAAAAAAGGATGGACATTTGGTCATTTTAGAGAAAAAAAAAATTTGGACGTGAGCGTCAGTAGGCTTTGCACCCTAGGAACCAAGTTACTTGAACTATTCTGTAACAATTCAGTAATTATTTACCGCTCTGATGCTGGTCTTTCTGGTCGTAAAATAGGTCATTATGATAGCAATTGACTAGAAGAATTCATAATTACAGAATTCTGGTATTCAGGGTAGTGCTGGACAGTATACTGGTTCATACCGAAAAACGTTTTTTATTTTTGTTATGATAGGGATTTTTCTTATACCACAACACCGGTTTAAATTGCCTAAACAATGTTCGTAACGTGGCGTAGCAGGAAACTGTTTAAGTGGACCCTTTTTCACTGCTACACTGTGTGGACGGGACCCGGACACAGACAGACGGACATCGTTTTAGCACCCAACACACTCATTTATTTACAGAATATTTACAAATAGTATTCGGTGCACAACCCAGTGCCTCCACCACCGATCACCTAAAGTCCAGGCCTCACAGTCTCTAGTGCCTTCCTTCTGGCCACCTCCACTCCTCTCTCTCTCTCTCTCTCTCTCTCTCTCTCAGCTCCGTCCTCTTCCTCCCGACTCTTGCTCCTGAATGAAGGGAGGCAGCCTCTTATATAGCAGCCCAGATAGGCTCCAGCTGCTTCCCGGCAGTCCTGCACGGACACACACCCGTGTGGCGGAGGTGCCGGCTGCACACCCGGATGCCCTACGGATGTCCCCAGTCTTCTTCCCCCCAGCAGTTCCTGGTGTGGCGGAAGTGCTGAGGTCCAAGGTTCTTCAGGCACCGGGGCGCCCCCTGGTGGTGGCCACGGGCCCCTACAGGGCTGGGCTTCCAAGCCCCCAACACAACCAGGGCGGTCGCCCCCTCGTGGTCTGGAGGAGGCACAAGCCCTCCTCCGGTCCTCCTGGGTGTCCTGGCTGGGGGTGGCCCGCCACAACCGCTAAACATGTATGCAACGGAGTACATGCGGTAGTGGAGGTATTGCGTGGTGAAAATGGAGAACATTCCTAAATTGAAGCTGTAGCAGGCAATAAAGTTGAACATGAGGACACAGAAGAACTTTTGCTGGAAAAAGGAGTCACGTCTGTTGTCTGGAGATACTTTGGATTTAAAAGGTCGGATGTGGACCTTAATGTTCAAATGTGTTAATACTGTTTCTATACTACTGGATAATACTGCAAGCCAAGTTGTACTACCGCCTCACTACCGTGCATGTTTAATACCTGCTTTAATGCATTTCATCCTGAAAATGATATCAAGTTTATATCTTAGCGTTCTAAATGTTCAGAGAGCAGGAATATCATGAAGTGAATGGATTCTGTGCGGCGATCGCTGCCTGCGGCTCCTCTTAGTGCGGATGATGTCAATTTAAGAAGCACGTAGCGATTAACAACTGGCTCGGGGAACACTTAACACAAAGCATTTAATGTGCTACATTAACTTATGACGGGGTTTGAGAAAATCTAGTAAATTAAACATTGATTTTAGGCTGAAGTTTAGTTTACGACATTCTACTTTATAAACTATGAGAATAAAGTGGAAACGTCGAGAATAAAGTCAACATGTCGACTTTATTCTCGACGTATAGTTTGTTTTCTTCACTGTGGCCCTAATATGATTCCATAGGGCTATACCACAAATAGCATTAGAAATGCAAGTTGCAGTTTTATTACTTATGTAAATAGCTTAGCTTGAAGCAATTTGCCTTAATGATGGTTCAGTTGGTAAAGATGTCTCGCCAAGTTGCACTTGTTTGATTTTATTTTTATTTGGTGAATACTGTGTAATGCACCTGGACTTGAAGTCCTGAAGTAATAGTATTATCACTGGAAGTTGCACTATTATTTATTTTACTGTTATTGTTTATTAGTTTAAATATTATCCAGTTTAATGATGGTAAAGTTGTTTAAAAAGTCACTTTAACGTGTCAGTGGACAGAGATTAACATTAACAGAAAGTGGAGTTGGTTTACAAAAAGTATTTACTATTTATTCCTTTTCTAAGACGTGTTCAGTGCAGTACAACTTTTGACAAACACCTCTGTTTATTTTACGAAGTCTAAATGCCTCTTTGGATGGTTGAAAATATGTTGTCAAAATTTTATCTTAAGTTGTTTGAAAAATGTGTTCAATAAAAAGGTTCCATATTTTGACTGCAACTGTCATGCAATGTGATTCCTTCTCTTCATGAGTGCCACCCCCTTGAAAACGATCACTTTATGGGGCCGTGCAAACCTGTGTTAGTACTTGTGTGCACATTAAAATGTGTTTTTGTACAATGCTCATGACGGTGGAATAGGTTATTCTTAGCCAGTAATTGCAGTGGAAAATGTGGTTAACATCCACTCATGCATGGGAAAAAAAATACCGCAGAATGCCATGAAACCAGGATAATTTAGAAAAATACCGTGATATAGTGTTGGGCGGTATGACCAAAATTCTAATTCAAGGGTTCCTCTCGAGTGCCTCCTTGTCTTGCACGATTTGGCTCAAATGCTAATCAGCACATCGTAATCTCATAACAAACTTAAGTTTCAAGTTGGTATTTTTTCGTCCAGCCATTTTTAGCTATAGACCATCCTCAAGAAACTGCGACAGACAGACAGACAGACACCCTTCATCAAGATATTGATGTTTTTGGTTTCAGGTGACTCTAAAACGTCGATCTGTCAAAATCTTTGGCGAATCTAAAACTGTCGCTCATCCCCCATAGATGATAGGTCATGGCGGGGGAGGGCACAAAGCAAAAAAAGTGTGTTAATATGTGGCAGAAATCAAATAAAGAGGAAAATTATTTTGCCACACACTTTTTTTTTCTCTCAGCAATATAGTGGATGCAAAATTAAACCTAAGAGATGCTGCAAACACCTTTAGTAAGTGAGGGCCTCAAATAATCTCTAGTAGTTTCCTGTTTACGATCTGATTTTTTTCAAACAGACTACATCTAGAGGAGGTTTTTCTCTTCAAAACATTTCTTATAGAAATTTATCATCTGGGGACGTGCACATTTTTGTTTCGTTTTTGAGAAGAGTAATTGGAATTTGAAATTGTTACACAGAAATAAGTATGTGATAAAACTAATAGCATCTTAAGGTTAAGAGGTTTTGTGTTTCTTCTTGCTAAATGTGCAACATGCATTTGTCACTTTGGGGGAAAAAAAAAACCAGGGATCTGTTAAAGCACTAGAGTGTTGTACAGTGTTAGCCATTATGGATAAAGTGAGAAGTTTAGCAAAATGACAACTTTAATGGACTAACTGGAAAGATTACAATATGCAAGCTTTTGAGGCAACTCAGGTTCCTTCTTCAGGTAGGAAAGCGTGCATATTGTAATCTTTCCAGTTAGTCCATTAAAGTTGTCATTTTGCTAAACTTCTCACGCTGTTAAAGCAGGAAGATAGCTTTGTGGAAATCCTGATGGTTTTCACTTACCCACAATGCTGAATGTGTCGTGTTGTTCACAGCGTCGTATTGTCATTTCAGAGCAAGTGTCTCCTTGAACAGTTTCATCAGTTCTTTCTCTCAAATCGGCTGTCCCCAAGCCGGGGTGGTACAGGAGTTAATGTTAATTGGAGAGCACCTCCAGAGGCAGGACGATCTGCTGCCGTTTATCTGGTTAGGATGTGTGCCTCATGACAGGCTAATCTATGGTTTAGGGCAAGGGTTCCCAAAGTGGTCGATATCGACCCCCTGGGGTCGATAGTTTCAATAAAAAAATTGGGGGGTCAACGACAGCAAAAATAGACCCCCTTACTACTGCTATTTTTTTGTTACTTCAAAATATCTATGATTCCAATAGGTACCTAATTAAGAAGTAAAATAATTCAAAAAAACACTTTTTTGATAAAAACACATTACATACCAAACTTGCGAACAAAAAGGTAAAATGTGTCATTAAAAGAGTCACACGTAAGAATGCATGAAAATACATGTAGCACAAACATACAGTATCTGTGCATTGTTTTATCGAACGTATCAAAGCAAGTGCGGACATGAAAAACCGTTGCATGTCCGCTCTTGCTTGCGGTGGGACGTGACGACGGATATTCTATATTAGCAGAATCTATCAGTCTTGTATGGTCATGCTTTCATAAAACGCTATAAATTGGTTCATTTGATGTGACATGTACTTATTTCTGATTTGAACTTTGAATACAGTATAATTATTTATTGAGGAGCAGTACTACGAAAAAGAAAATTGGAGGACACAGTTTATTTATTCGAGTAAAAACAAAAATCTTCTGTTTCAAGTAAGTACATACTTTATTGTTTTTTTTTTTGTTTTTTTTTTTAATCACAGGGGCTGTCGAAATTGTTTGTTAATAAAAGTTTGTATTTCTTCAGATAATAATATGACTGAACCAAAAAAGAAATGCAGACAGTACAGCTTGGACTATTTGTACTTATTTTGAATTTACATATTTATTTCATAAATGTCAAAAATGTAAAAAAAAAAAAACTCTGCTCGTATTTTTTTGCTTAAATTTTCATTTGTGCAGGTTTCGATATTAAATGTTGCACAAGATAATGCCATATTCCATAGCCATTTTATCTTTTTAAATCATAATTACAAGTGATTAAAATCTGATATCTAGTGAAATATTTAATATTGAGTACTGTACAAATGTATTAATTTGAGTATGTAAAGTAAATGACTAGGGGGTCGACGGTTTTAAAAGTTTTTGGTAAAGGGGTCGGCGGCCGAAAAAAGTTTGGGAACTCTTGGTTTAGGGGAAGATTGATCTTGAACAACAGAAAAGAGTGGGAGGAAAAATGGGGAACTTTTTCAAAATATATTTCAATTGTTTGCATATAGCACTTCTCCATCTTTCTCCTACCAGTAATTTTATGAATATATGGAGTCTGTTCAGTTGACTTAGGGCCTAGGTACATGCTTGCTAGCCATTAAAGTAGCAGTTATAGCATTTTCTTTTTATTCACAATGAGTTATATTACTACTGCAATTGAATTAAAGACCTCGGCCATTAGTACAAATAGTACAATTCTCTAATTGGGTCCTAAAAAGACTTGAATACATTTATTATTACGGTGAAGCTATACAATTAATATAAATAATGTGTGAATAAGGAGACACCATTCCTATGCCATTCTTTTTATAGACAAATGGACAGTGTTACAGCTGTGGTTACATCTAGAGCTAGAGACTTTATTTTTAGTGCTTGATTGTATTTTGCATTATCTTAATTGATGGATTCCACATACTTAATGTAAGTGCAAAATTTTCCAACCAAAAAATAAAATTAAACATCTCAAGGATTTTAAACAAATGAATATTGTTGGTGTAAAGCTCTGGGCATCTAGTAACTTTTTAGAGGCAGAAACAAAGCAATATGCATCACTTTTAGTTCTGATGAATACATAGTGAGCACAATCTTCCATTTAAATAATACAAGTATCATAATACAGTGTTGTATAATAATGCTTGGCATTGCTAAGATGTAAGTTTGCTGAATTTATTTGGAAGAATAGTTGCATGAATCACCATAGCTTTAAAGTGAGAAAGTTCTAACTAAGAAATTGTTCCTTTGTGGTCTCGGCCCCATTTCCTTCTCACCCATGGAGTCAGAGCGACATCTTCATAGATAAGGTCCATAAAAATGCACTAAGCACATCCCTGATGAATTATTTTGTGTATGTATTGCTTTTTTAAACTTGTGTAGCCACTAAGCATACCTTGGATATTGATAAAGTACCAAGTATTTAGATTTGCCTTGGTCAGCTAATTATTGTTTTATCGCCATTCACGGTGCTCAGATCATGACAGAAAAACCAATGTGTTTACAGCTTCTTGTGCAGTCACTGATCCTGAAATTCTTTTGTCCCTTGTGTTTTTCACTCATTTTATTCTTTGCATAAATCAATAAATTTACATAGTGGACTTCTTTGAGTAAAATCTTTAATGGGAGCTGTGCATGAACTGCAGGTTCTTCATTGGTTATGTCATTTTATTTATTCTTCTGTCCCATTTATATGCCATCCGTGTCACTTTAGCCTCTGAACTCTCCATTTAAATACAATAGCAGGTATTTGAGGTATCAAAATGAGGATTTTAATGATGAGGATTTGCTTATCACGTGTTATGGCTGAAAGCGATTGTTAACATTTACATACAGTTGTGATGGGCTCTGCCCTGTTAGAGGCACACCATATTTGCATAGAAACTCCCATATTTTTCATGATCTGAATTGCTGTTATTAGTTGTGCCTGAGATATTTTTACACATTTTAGGCTTTATAACAACTCTCTTTACTTTTCCTTCATGTTGCTCTCATTTTTTTGTTCTTTTCTTGTAGTGGTGTACTGGCACTGTAATACAATGTAAGAACATAGGTTTGAGGAAAAGTAGGAATAAATTACACATTTCTACCAAAGATGTTTATATATTATACTCAGGTGAAAGTTTGTGGACAAGATTTAACTTTGCAATGTATATGTTCTTATTTAATATACTGTATATTTATGATAACTTCAGTGGACTGGCACTGTGGCACCCTGTCATTGCTGGGTATAGGCTCCTGCTTCCTGCCAACTCAGCCCAGGATAAGCAGGTTAGGAAGATGAGCTTGTGTGTGTGGTGTGTAAATATTCTTGTACTTTTAGAACATAGGGTGGCATTGCCGTGACAAAAATTAAGCTTTAATTTATTGTCATAAACCATCCATCCATTATCCAACCCGCTGTATCCTAACTACAGGGTCACGGGGGAGGGGGGTCTGCCAGAGCCAATCCCAGCCAACATAGGGCGCAAGGCAGGAAACAAACCCTTTTCAGGGTGCCAGCCCACTGCAGGGCCCACACACTAGAGACAATTTAGAATCGCCAATCCACCTAATCTGCAAGTGTTTAGACTGTGGGAAGAAACCGGCGTACCCGGAGGAAACCCACGCAGACACACGGAGAACATGCAAACAGGCAGCAGCGCTACCCACTGCGCCACCGTGCTGCCCATTGTCATAATCTAATACTACAATTTTCTATGTATGAAGAAGTGTTTGTGAAACAGCTGTTTCAATAATGAGCAGGTTAGAAGTTAGTTTTTAGGTGCTGCGTAAAGATCTGCAGTATGACGGGGTGTACAATAATCAAACGGTGACATCCTGTACCAACCAATTAAATTTGCATCTATCTTGCACTGCAGACATCACCTCATTGTGTTGTTTCTTCTCTCATTGTATTTAAACATGTTGCTATGTGTTGTTGCAGTAAATACAGTAAACATGCAGGTTTTAATGAAAATATCTAATCCATTGTCATTCCAGAGTTGACTGAAAATGAAGGATTTAAATAATGTGTGCTACAAAGAATAAAGGAGCAGTCTTCGAGAACAGTACATTGGAGCACATGAGATTAGAGATTTGGCTTGAAACTGAACACGACACCCATTTATGATCCTGACACACCAATATTAAAACACTGTCCACTATAAAAGACAACAGTGACAGAAAAGCTGCAGTCTAAATCCTGTACCTTAATGTAGCTGGACAGAAATATTAGGCTTTGGAAACCTTTAGCTACAGTGGGACTTTTTTCACTACTTGGATTTTTTTTTCCTCAATGTTTTGTGCAGATTAGATGTTTTCCTGTTCTGAAATCTTAACAAGTTTAAAAAAAATTGAGAAATTGTTAGAATTGTATGTTTTGTTTGTATGTATGTACGTAGACTGTACAGTACCCTTGTATAGAAAGGGCGGTGGGAGCATCCATTGATACAGCACATTGCCACGCCCACCTCAGGATCCCAAATGAGGACCCAAGTGCAGCCTCAGCACCACACTGGCTGGAGTGCTTATCCTGACAACCAACCCTCCCAACTACAATGGGAATCCCGTATAATTGATGCCTTTTCCAGTGGTGGGACTGCTGTTATCCACAGTCACCAAAGCTCTTGTCCTATTATTCTAGACATTTTTTTCCCCTCAATTTTTGGTTCAAAGCTTTCATTCTCATTTCTTCTTCCCAGAAATCAAAATCTTTCATTTCAGTATGAAGATGACTCATGCAGCAGTTCACTTTAGACAGAACTTTATCACATCTCATATTCTACTATATTTCTGTTAATCGACACTGGCTGATTATAAGGTAAATGGGAAATTATGATAACATCAAGTTAGCTTTATCATTAGAATGTGTGGCATAAAAAATTTTTTTTGGGTGGGTGGAAAGCACTTGGCCCATTAGGACTTGTACGGGCTGGTACGACCCGTCTAATACACAATCCTACGCTGTACATACCTATTAGCTAAGGATAATAGGACACCAAAGGACAAGATGAACCTTGATTATGATGATTAAAGGGTTTAATGAAGATAGTTTTAAGCCACATTGTTCTTTGTGTTGCTTTCAGCTGCTGCAGTGTTATCTCCTCCGGTCAGTCCTAGTTCTTAATGTTATGCTTTTTATTTTCCAAATGTTATGAATCTTGGTTGCTATTTTGCAGTGTTTGTGAGGGCAGTATTGATTGATATGTTTGTTTAAGTTGATTTACAGGTTCATTACTTACAAAATATTGGAAGCCTGTGATGCACAGAGATTAAGAACAAATGAGATACAGTTAGATTAGGCTAAATTAGAGCAATTGTAGTGAGAACAGGCCATTTTGCCCCATAAACTTGTCCATCCTGTTCACTTGCATTCTCCAAAACAACATCAAGACAAGATTTAAAGTCTGTAAACTTACTGTCCACTGCAGCAAATTAATGTAAAATCACTTACTGATTTCTTCCTGGAATGGAAAGAAATGAGGGAATTTGAGGCTAAACGCATTTCACTGTTGGGTGGCAAGGTGGCACAGTGCTTGGACTGCTGGGTTTGAATCGATCTGCTCACTGTCTGTATGACTTTTGCCCATTTGCACCTGCCTGCTTGGTTTAGCACCTGTCTCTGTACTGCTTGTCACTAATGGTCAGTATTTTGATACAGCTAAGGGAGAAAAACTCCACAGACAAAGTGGTAAAAGAAAGTTCAGTATTTTAAAACTTTGGCAACAAGTACAATTTCCCAATTTCTTCTAAATGTCAATACCATACTAGCACATGTTTTTGAATGTAAGGCCACTTAATTTAAACAATCGGATCAATTAAACAAGAGTGACTTATTGACCTGTGTGTTTGAGTGAAATAAATGTAGGGGAACTCCAGCTAAAGATTTTACAAAACACTTGACTTAATATGAAAGAAAACATTGGGTGGAAACTGCCGACCCTTGTCTGGATGTAAAGCTACTCACACAGCTGCTGTAGTGGGCGGCCTGGCGCCTGGCCAGAGATAACAAAATGAAGTATTAATTTTTGACCATAAGCACAAAAATGTGTTCTTGGTTTCTTATTTAATAAATTGTTTAATAATGCTCTCAAAGTTTACAGAAATGGAGATCCTTTGAATATGCTTCATATTTATAAAAACGCACGTGTAAAATATTCTTTTTCAGAATCAACCAAATGAAAGTAATAGAAGTCTTGCATATAAAAGGATGATTTTCAGATTTCTACAAGGTATGTCTTGCACCCGAGGTGACACACTATGGTAACCCTTTGGGGTCTCCTAGCTTACCCATTAGGGAGTCGCATTGTTTGACTCCTACTTGTGCACAACTTCACAGGCTGTGTGCTGAAGATGATAGTTTAATTTTATTTGTTATTTTTACTATATTAGTTTTTCTGCTACAAGTACGGTATGTGATTGTTTACTTCCATGAAATCAGAAATTTAAAAATGATAATCCAATATGTTCTTATATAATACGCTACCATGGCTCTCCATTTGTCTGTCCAGGATTTTAAATCACCTGTAGCTCGCAAACCGTTTGAAGTATTGACCTGAAATGTATTACACATAGACTTATTGACGTCTACTATCTGCTTTCAGGGTGATGATTGACCTCTAAGGTTATTCCTCTTTTTATTTTTATTTTATTTTATTATAGAATCAACTTGCGGCACAGGCCAGCAGGACGGTCATGCGGCGCATGCGTACGGGCGCCGTTCTCATCCCTACCACCTTCGCCGTCACTTCCCCTACCTCTTCATATCTTAAATCATTCCTGAGGCAGATTGAAGACTTAAGTGCCAGCTTAAATGAAAAATTAAGGAAAACATACTAAGTAATTGCAACACAAACACGGACTTAATCAGTTTTAACGCGACAAGATGCCGACAGAAGAAGAGAGGAAGTGGGCCGCTAGGGTGGAGAAAAGAAGAGCTGCTCGGGACCTCTGAGCAAATGAATGCTAAACATACAGAGGAAGTGGATGAAAACTAGGAATGCTAAAGTCAAGTGTATTTGTACAGTGCGCCGTTACTGGTAGTGTATATTGCCAGAACTTTTAATTTAAACATATTGATGCTTGAAGCGTCATTTACAAGTTGTATCTAATTCTGGGTTCATGTTTAAAAGTTAAAGTCAAATATTTTGCTTTGTTACTTAATGGTTTGCATAAAAAGATGCTGAAATAGCAGTTATAAATCATGATCTGGGTGCTCATTTACAATGAATTAGTATTGTCAAAGGTTTAGCAATAGTTTGAAGATACCATACATGTATCGGTTTTAGTTTGAGTTTTTTTTTAATTTAGAGATTGTCATTATATTTTCATACAATGAAATTCTGATGACAACTTTCCATTCTTCTTCTTTCTTCTTCTTTTGGCTGCCCCTGTTAGGGGTTGCCACAGCAGATCATCTTTTTCCATATCATCCTGTCCTTGTCACCTTGCTCTGTCACACCCTCCACCTGCATGTCCTCTCTCACCACATCCATAAACCTCCTCTTAGGTCTTCCTCTTTTCCTCTTGCCTGGCAGCTCTTTCATTAACATCCTTCTCCCAATATACCCAGCATTTCTCCTCTGCAAATGTCTAAACCAGTGCAATCTCGCCTCTCTGACTTTGTCTCCTGACCGTCCAACTTGAGCTGACCCTCTAATGTCCTCATTTCTAATCCTGATCATCCTCGTCACACCCAATGCAAATCTTAACATCTTTAACTCTGCCACCTCCAGCTCTGTCTCCTGTGCCACCGTCTCCAGCCCATATAACACAGCTGGTCTCACTACCATCCTGTAGACCTTCCCTTTCACTCTTGCTGATACCCATCTGTCACAAATCACTTCCTGACACTCTTCTCCACCCACTCTACCCTGCCTGCACTCTCTTTTTCACTTCTCTTCCACAATCCCCATTACTCTGTACTGTTGATCCCAAGTCTGATGACAACTTTCCATGTGCATCAAAGAAAAAGAAAGAGATACGGATTTAAACTGTAATGTTAACACTAAAGTCTCTGGCCTACCTTCTTTAAGTAAGTTTTTGAAGATCCATCCATCCATTTTCCAACCCGTTGTATCCGAACACAGGGTTACGGTGTCTGCTGGAGCCAATCCCAGCCAACACAGGGCGCAAGGCAGGAACCAATCCCGGGCAGGGCGCCAACCCACCGCAGGACGCACACCCACACACCAAGCACACACTAGGGACAATTTAGAACTGCCAATCCACCTAACCTGCTTGTCTTTGGACTGTGGAAGGAAACCCACACAGACACGGGGAGAACATGCAAACTCCACACAGGGAGGACCCAGGAAGCGAACCTGGGTCTCCTAACTGCGAGGCAGCAGCGCTACCACTGCGCTACCGTGAAGATAATAATAATAAATAATGATAATAATTCTTTGCATTTATATAGCGATTTTCTCACTACTCAAAGTGCTCAGCAATTGCAGGTTAAGGGCCTTGCTCAGCAGAGCAGCAGAGTCCCTTTTGGCATTTATGGGATTTCAACCGGCAACCTTCCGATTACCAGTGCAGATCCCTAGCCTCAGTGCCACCACTATATTCAGAGAATAGTTGATCTCATAGAGTTTATACGACTGTGAAAATCTTGCTATCGGGTTTACCCCATATTTACAGTGCATCCGGAAAGTATTCACAGTGGCGCATCACTTTTTCCACATTTTGTTATGTTACAGCCTTATTCCAAAATGGATTAAATTAAATTTTTCCTCAGAATTCTACACACAACACCCCATAATGACAACGTGAAAAAAGTTTACTTGAGGTTTTTGCAAATTTATTAAAAATAAAAAAACTGAGAAATCACATGTACATAAGTATTCACAGCCTTTGCTCAATACTTTGTCGATGCACCTTTAGCAGCAATTATAGCCTCAAGTCCTTTTGAATATGATGCCACAAGCTTGGCACACCTATCCTTGGCCAGTTTCGCCCATTCCTCTTTGCAGCACCTCTCAAGCTCCATCAGGTTGGATGGGAAGCGTCGGTGCACAGCCATTTTAAGATCTCTCCAGAGATGTTCAATCGGATTCAAGTCTGGGCTCTGGCTGGGCCACTCAAGGGCATTCACAGAGTTGTCCTGAAGCCACTCCTCTGATATCTTGGCTGTGTACTTAGGGTCGTTGTCCTGCTGAAAGATGAACCGTCGCCCCAGTCTGAGGTGAAAAGCGCTCTGCAGCAGGTTTTCATCCAGGATGTCTCTGTACATTGCTGCAGACATCTTTCCCTTTATCCTGACTAGTCTCCCAGTTCCTGATGCTGAAAAACATCCCCACAGCATGATGCTGCCACCACCATGCTTCACTGTAGGGATGGTGCCTGGTTTCCACCAAACATGACGGCTGGCATTGACACCAAAGAGTTCAATCTTTGTCTCATCAGACCAGAGAACTTTATTTCTCATGGTCTGAGAGTCCTTCAGGTGCCTTTTGGCAAACTCCAGGCGGGCTGCCATGTGCCTTTTACTAACGAGTGGCTTCCGTCTGGCCACTCTACCATACAGGCCTGATTGGTGGATTGCTGCAGAGATGGTTGTCCTTCTGGAAGGTTCTCCTCTCTCCACAGAGGACCTCTGGAGCTCTGACAGAGTGACCAGCGGGTTCTTGGTCACCTCCCTGACTAAGGCCCTTCTCCCCCAATTGCTCAGTTTAGATGGCCGGCCAGCTGTAGGAAGAGTCCTGGTGGTTTCAAACTTCTTCCACTTACGGATGATGGAGGCCACTGTGCTCATTGGGACCTTCAAAGCAGCAGCAATTTTTCTGTAACCTTCCCCAGATTTGTGCCTCGAGACAATCCTGTCTCGGAGGTCTACAGACAATTCCTTTGACTTCATGCTTGGTTTGTGCTCTGACATGAACTGTCAACTGTGGGACCTTCTATAGACAGGTGTGTGCCTTTCCAAATCATGTCCAGTCAACTGAATTTACCACAAGTGGACTCCAATTAAACATCTCAAGGATGATCAGGGGAAACAGGATGCACCTGAGCTCAATTTGGAGCTTCATGGCAAAGGCTGTGAATACTTATGTACATGTGCTTTCTCAATTTTTTTTATTTTTAATAAATTTGCAAAAATCTCAAGTAAACTTTATTCACATTGTCATTATGGGGTCTTGTGTGTAGAATTCTGAGGAAAAAAATGAATTTAATCCATTTTGGAATAAGGCTGTAACATAACAAAATGTGGAAAAAGTGATGAAGCGCTGTGAATACTCTCCGGATGAACTGTAGAATAGTTAATACGTTAACATCCATATTTGGCCGTATTTGTTAGTAGTTCTTTTGACTTAAGATGCCGTCTGCCATGATAACAAAATCTGAATAAACAACTAAAGCCCACCTCCATAGCACGACATGCTGGTATAAATTCAGTGCGGTTTGTTTTATTCCAGAATCCTAAAATGAGAGCATTTACCACCCAAATGGGGCAGTTTGAATCCCTTCTGTCTTAGGTTGCTAAACAAGCTCAGATCTCTTTCTGTTCCAGGCAAACAGTTTTTTGGTTCCATTTAATTTCCTAAAATAATTCTATATATGCAAATGAGAGTATATAGAAAGAGATGCCGGGTGCCTTACATATTTAAATCTCAACTCGGACAGGAAGGCCATTGAAGACTGAAATCTGTGAGAAAGATAAAACTTGAATTATGCTGACAGACTTACCCCTGCCCCAAATATGCAGCAGCATTTGACAAACACCCTTAGTCGAGAACCTCTCTGATTTCCTTCATTGTAGTTCATTTGCAGCTCCAGTGCTTTCAGTGTTTATTTTTAGAAGTGTCCTTCCACCATGTACTCTTTGCTTGATATTATAGATCAGCTCCCATCCTACTTTTTTGTAACTTTCTTGTCGTATACTGTAGATGTGAATACTG
The DNA here is from genome assembly GCA_026402145.1 of Polypterus bichir lapradei. Classification (NCBI taxonomy): domain Eukaryota; kingdom Metazoa; phylum Chordata; class Cladistia; order Polypteriformes; family Polypteridae; genus Polypterus; species Polypterus bichir. The sequence goes on along the minus strand of JANRMT010062841.1, from coordinate 2,188,037 downwards.
AAAGCAATAATGAAAAAATTCTAAATTCTGTTTGTGTTATTTGGAAATCCTGTTGTGTGCCTTTGAATTGCAAATATGAGTTCCAAGCACATGCAATTTTAAGTGTCAGTCATTTCTTCTTTTAGCAGACATTACCTCCTGTTTTTTGGAGGCTTGTATACTTCTTTTATACTTTCGCATTAGCATATGAGTTTAATGTGTTTGCAAATTAGTGTTTTAAAATAAAGACAGGATAGGCCTGGAGACCCTCATATTCAAAACTTGTTGCCATCTGCCCAAGCAGTTGCCTGAGCCACAAGATTGTATATAAATTTTCCTTAGTGATACTCGGTGCTGACTCAAGAACAATACGAATATTTATAACAATAAATTTGGAAGTGGCAGGAGGTCGCTGTGGCTTTGAAAGCAGGTTGAACAAAAGCCTGCAACGTGTATGACCCTCCAAGTTAGAGGACTGGAGAGCCATTGTCTACAGTGAGGGTAGCATAGAATTATGAAGGAAGGATTTATTATTAAGGCAACCATGGGCAAAGTTTATGAGTTTCCAGAATGATGCACAATATTGTTTTCCATCTTTTTCAATTTCACTACCTGACAACTCCAGAATGTGGCGCGTATGAATAAGTGTAGTGGACCCTGAGCATTTGACGCCCAGCTAAGTAGTAGTTTCATTTCAGAATGTCATCTGTGTGGTAATTGTGTTATTGCTATTGTGTTATTGTGTAATTTTTTTTTTTTTTAATTGATTTAAGAGATTACAATTAAATGCACACATCTAAGGTTATTAATTATTAGATATCATAAGGCTTCCACACACACATTATGGAAGAACTCCACAATGGTGCCAGCCCACCGCAGGGTGCGCACACACACACCCACACACCAAACACACACACGGGACAATTTAGAATCGCCAATGCATAACCTGAATGTCTTTGGACTGTGGGAGGAAACCCCAGCACCCGTAGGAGACACGGGGAAAACATGCAAACTCCACGCAGGGAGTACCCAGGAAGCGAACCTTACTCCGAGGTCTCCTTACTGCGAGGCAGCAGCGCTACCCACTGCATCACCGTGCCGCCCTCTTTTCCTCTACTTTTCCTTAAAAGTTTTAACCTGGTAATTTATTAGAGCCAAAGGCATTTGTCATAATCATACAGTAATTTTCATGTTTTATTTCTGGTCCTGTCTAAATATATATTTTTAGCATATGGATTAAACTCTAGATATGCATTTGTTGGGCCCTTTAGAATACCTGATGGGTTTGTCATAAAGATAAACAAGCTGCTCTTGGATTCCCACATTTGATTATTTGCGGCCCCCACATAGTAGAGGTGTTTGTGGTGTCTTTTCCTTGTTATGTTTAATTTTGCGCCCACTATGTCCCTGGCAGCCAATTCCTAAATGGGTGGTAAAGACTGATCAAAGTAAAAAGACCCTAATTACTATCTTCCTTCCATCATGGACATTTACACCACACGCTGCATCCACAAAGCCACCGGCACTGTGAATGACCCAACACACTCTTCACACTCACTGTTTACACTCCTGCCATTGGGAAAAGGGTACTGAAGCATTGGGGCCCTCATCACCAGATTGTGCAACGGTTTTTCCCCAAGCAGTCAGATTCCTGAACACTCACGGACCGGTCTGATATCTGATATATGTGTTCTGCTCTGCAGTGTTGCACATGTTTGCACATTTGACTCACATGCACCTTGTTGTATATTCCATGTCTTTATGGTATGTGTCATGGATTCTTCGTTGTCCTGTGTCCTATGTAGCAGCATGGTCCTGGAGGAACATTGTTTCGTTTCACTGTATGCTGTACTACTGGATATGGATGAAATGATGATAAATACTCTTGAATCTGAAATCTTCCTGTCCAACATGAATAATCAAGAGGATTTACTTGTGCATTTCTGTGACAGAAAGAGAATTCTCACGTCTGGTCTACAGCTTTAGCGTAGTTTGAATTGTTTGGGCACCATTTTTACTCCCAGCAGATACTTTATAATATTAAGGCAGATTGCTCACTGTTTTTAAGGAAAGGACTTTTGTCATTCACAGTTCTGGTTCAGAGGTTACAAGAACAGAGAGTCTCTCCGCAGCACCTGTTGTCAACTGTGCTTGTTGAATTGACACCTTGCTTCAGCTTGTATGAGAATTTTTACCCAATAGGCTATGCTTGTTTTATTAAGGCTGTGGTCATGATGTTCAGTGTTACTACTATATTGATGTGGGCAAAAAACATCATAATGCATTTCTGTTGACATTAAAGGATTACAGTGTCTTCCAGTTGTTGGCAGCTGCTTAGTTCTAAGCTGTATGTGGAATGGCTTTATTTTTTATTTGAAGTTGTTTGTGACAGGCCGTGCTTCTTACCTTTGTCATTAGGACATTGTGAATCTTTCTCATATTATTCAGTTAGACATACAGTGTGAAATTAAGCAATGCGGTTATGCTCAAAGTTTGCATCCTCTAACCATATTGGAATTGTATTTTTACTTTGTGATGCCACATGCTATGAATAATGCTGTACAATATACAGATTGAATACATTCCAGAATGCAGTAGTTCTTGTTCTGTTTTTCTCTCTCTCTCTCTTTTTTTGTTTAATAAATTGCCTTTTTTGTCTGGTCATACAGTTCAAGTGACACAAAATGAGCCACCCGTCACTCTGTCCATCCATCTCATTTTCACCAGTGTCTGCTCACATTTAAGTGGAACTGTTAACTGTTCGAGATTTAGATGCATAAGAGAATTTTAAATTAATATGAAAACCAAATATTCCAACATTTGTACTAAAAACGGTGGCCAAAAAGTCATTTGGTGTATTTCTGACTGCATAGATTGAGACAACAAATGAAAAGTCACATTGACTAAAAACTTAAAAGCAGGAAATGGTAATCTGATTAATGCCAGGAAATGTAGCAGTGGTTCTGTTCCTCCAAACCAGGAAATGCTTGTTGGAAGTAATGTTTAATTTCTTTCTTCAGCTGAAGTGTTTAATTTGTTTTAAGTTTTCTTTCTTTAAACATTACAGCCTCTGCAGTTGGCTGTCTTATTCCTAGTTTTTTTGGCATACCACTTTGTGTGATTTAGCAGTCCTTGCTCTTGTTCCCGTTCTTATCAGCAGCCGCACTGTGTGCCATTTTAAAAAAACGGCAGCAATGCCAGTTAATTATCAACTGTTAAGAGACCTTTGAGCTCTGCTTGCTGGCAGTTTTCTTACCAGCCTGATCATTGTGTACATCCACTGCCTTTTTAACAAAATGCTTAAGAAGTTTCAGTTTGTAAGCAAATATTTTGTGGAAAAGTAAAACATAACCCTGATCTTGTGAATGTAAATTGCTGTTGTGTATTGGAGTGTGAACATTTGTGTTCATTAAATTACATTGATAATGTTTGGGTTCACACTGACCCCCGGAGATAAAACTCACAAACATGTCTAATTTAGTTAATGTCTGTCTATTACACCAAAGTATAAAAGCAGACGTTTTTCCTGTTCATATCTCCTATTCATTTCATGTGGGGTTTTCTTATCTGTATAAGTAAATCTGTAGTTTACTATTAACGCATTCTTAAAATGTGGAGTTGTATGTGCTGTTTGTTGTATTTTAGTAAGGGTAGTGTTTTCTTTACACAGAAATAAGGAAGAAAAAAGTTTCAAGACTAATAAGGATGTCAGCCTGTATTATGTTTGAGGCATAAACTAATCTGCTGTCTTTATGAAATCTGCTCCCTCTATCCTCATTTTGGGTTTTTCTGTTTCACTTCTTTAATTTTGCTACTAGCTGTACTCTCATGGAGCAATTTTTTTTTAATATCCCTTTTGATTAACCTAGTTCTATAATGTCGCGTTCATCACAGCACACCAAAATATTAATGCTTTAGCATTTTCATGGTGAAACAAGACGATGTACAGCATTGGTAAAGCAGCAGAAATTCATGTGGTTATCAAAGCCCATATAGAGGTTTAAACTTTGCTTCAGTCAAAACGCACCACGATTAGTCGAGAAAAAACGAAAGTAAACAAGCAACCTTTATATAAACATTTCAGAATACACTTTAAATGTAAACTGATAGCAGGCGTAAAGGTTACATATTTTGAGTATGCTGCCGTGGACTTAGTTTTGCAGTTACAGTAAGTGACTAGTTGGAAGGTCAGCATGCCCCTTTCCATAGTTTTAGATGTTTGGATAATTTCAAGACCTGGACGCCATCCAGTAACCTGAGGCGAAGGCTACTCTCCTTCAGTACTGTGTCTCTTCGGAGAATCTTTAGGTACCACTGGTTTGACTTTGTGTCGAATGAGCAGTAGCTTACAGAGTCCTGAATGAGGCACATTACCGGCATTGTCAGCACTACGGCCATTTGGCGAGATTCCCCAAGGGAGATCTGCCTCACACGATCCTCATTGTTGAGGACCAGAGTGGCTGGACCAGGCCAAGGGGACACCCACGTAACACCTGGCAGCAGAAGATAGATGGTCATTTACTGGAGGGTGGGACTGGACTGCGTGTCTGCTTTGCCACCCAGGACTCTGAGCTGCTTCTTCATGTGGTTGGTGTGGCAACGTGCTATACCAGTGCAAGCTCTCCGACCTGACCTGACCCGTTTGTCATGCTATAAGACTAACACGTTACATTTTTTAAACCTTACAGATCTTTGTGAATTTTAATCATTTTCTAGGTGCTTGCATTACAAACACGGGTAAGCTGTGCTGACTTTCCATTGTCAATGTTTAAACTCCCTGTAACCTCTTGTATCATCCTTAAAAACCAAGATGTGTTTTCCATTTCAATGTGTGATGGCCTGTGACTCTCCTACATTTGTGGTAAAGCTGATGGTATGTTACATGACTTTTAGTTGCAGGGTATGTCAGACTTAACGACTGAAGATGCTGATTTTGTTGCTGGACTACGTTGGTTTAGGTGACTGAAAATCACTGAGCATGTTGCATTCATCAGTCATGTGCCAACCTTCCAGTGTGTTCGAGCTCCCCTCTTTTTGTTGCCTGACAGAGCCGCCATAATAAAATAAAATAATAAAAGGTTAAGAGGTACCGCAAATTCAGCCGCAGTCTTGGCCAAATCCACCACCCTCCCCCATTCTGTTGTGGAACATAAAAAATGACACATGAGACATACAAGCTTCTCTTCTGGCTGTGCAGTCCAAAACATCTTGTGTTCTTTATTCCTCATTACTGCATACTTTGCATTGTAATTCTGCACGAGTATTCATTGGTTGTCAGCGCTCATGCACTTAACACTCACCCTTATGAATAATCAAAAGCTGTGACATGGCCACGTAGGACCCTGGATTGGATTAAGTGGGTATAAGAGGGATATGTTACTTTAGGTTCTTGATGTGCAACAGTAATGTCAAGGAAATTTTTTTTATAGATAGATACTTTATTAATCACAAGGGGAAATTCAAGGGGATGATCTTCATCCCATCCCACACTTCCTTCATGCTGTTATTCTGCAACTTCTGCTCCAGCTTTCTCCTGTACTGCTCTTTCACCGCTCTGAGCTGGACTTGGAGTTCCTTCTGCACGCGCTTGAGCTCATGATGGTCACCACCTTTAAAAGGCCTTTTCTTTGGTTCAAGAGGCCCTTGATGTCACTTGTAATCCATGGCTTGTTGTTAGCATATCAGCGTACTGTTCTTACTGGAACTACAATGTCCATACAGAAGTTGATGTAGTCAGTAGTGTAGTCAACAACCTCCTCAATGTTCTCACTATGTGACCCCTGCAGGATATCCCAGTCAGTCCGTAGTTCCAGTCTCTCAGAGCCTGCTCTGCCACAGGGGACCACTTCCTAAATGATGATGTGGTTGTAGGTAGCTCCCTCACTCTTGGTTTGTAGTGAGGCTGAAGCAGAACCAGGTTATGATCTGCGGGGTGGCGCTGTATGCGTCTTTAAAGTTTGCATACAGTAGGTCGATAGTCCTATTTCCCTGGGTGTTACAATCCACATACTGGGAGAAGGCAGGTAATGTTTTGTCCAGTGTCACATGGTTAAAGTCTCCAGCGACTAGCACAAGCGCCTCAGGGTGCTGTGTTTGTAACTTAGCAACTGAGGAATGGATGACGTCACCCGCTATCTCTGCGTTCGCTGGAGGAGGGATTTAAACAATAACAACAATGACGTGTCCAAACTCTCTGGGCAAGTAATAGGGACACAGACTTACAGCCAACAGTTCGATGTCCCTGCAGCGAGTGGAGATTTTGACGTTTACATGTCCAGAGTTGCACCACCTTGTGTTCACACAGAGAGCGAGTCCTTCTCCTTTCCGCTTCCCACAGGTATTTGCCTCTCAGTCCCCTCTAACTGTGCTAAACCCGGGTAGCTCCACGTTAACATCTGGGATGTTAGTTGTTAGCCACGTTTCACAAACACACAACAAACCGTATTATCTGTAGGTCCTGACATTTTTCACTAGCGTAGCTAGTTCGTCAATCTAATTTTGTAGTGAATTTACATTTCCCAGGATCAAAGAAGGCACTGAAGGCTTGTATCTCCACTTTCTCGCTAGCCAATTAGCTTTTAGCTTAGCGCTGGCACTGCTGCCATGATACAACCTTCTTACCTCGTCGGGTAAATGGGGAACCACACCGGCACCGGCCTTTTGTTCTCAGCGCTTGAAGTTGACTACCTGAATAGATGTGTCTTGGTGTGTAAAAATCCATGTCCAAGTAGTAAAAAGTGTCCAGGCAGCGAGTCCACATAAAAGAAAGTGGTAGGAATGATCAGTGAAATAAGAGAAAAATAGAGAAAAAAGGTAGAAAGATAAAGTCGTACACGGAGCTGCTGGAAAGGCTACCACTCGTGGCGGCGCCCGAGTCATCAATTATTTCAACCTCTCTGTAGAGAACATGGCAAAGAAAATGGTAACAAGCACAAATGGAAAAATATACAGAAATTCTGAAAAGTATATGTGTACGTGTATATGTGAGTGTGTTTTCACTCTTAAGACATTTTAATCATTTTGTCTGTGACGGCCCCAACACCTCAGACATTTTCTGCTGTATGGTAAAACGGCATATGTGTGCGCCTGGCTCCATATACTCACATTTTATTTACAACCAATATAGTGCCCAGTAATCTTGGAAGCTGCTGTCTTACTTCAGTTTGTCATTTTATCAAGGGAATTGTTCAGATGCTCCCGGAAATATCCTTTGTTCAGTTTTTTCATTGTTCCAGTCCATATTTATTTTTGTACCTTACAATAAAAGCACTGAAACATTCTCATTTATTAATCAAGTAGAAAATGACAAGCAAGCAATGGGCAGTCATGCTCTGGTAGCTGTATGTGGCTGTGGTACTGACCAGCTTCTCATGCTTCCCATGTTTTTTATTCCAAGATTGTGAGAGGCTTGTGTTGCATGGGACTAATTTTTTGAGCATCATGATTGTCAAAAGGATTTGCTTGTTTTTGTTGGGGCGGCAGCACATAACCTGTGGGAAAGAAAACTTTAGAGAGTTTACTTTGCAGTTCTTCATTTTGTGAATATTACTGGGAAGTTGTGGCTTATTCCTTCTTACGGGCTATTTATGGTTAATTCTTTATTATAGTCGCCACCAGACTTAATTTGTATCACCCATTCCTCCCACAAGTCTAGCACCACTTTAACAGCAGTTCTTTACTTCATATATGCTTGCACCTTCCACACATGACTAGACGAAGGTGCCTATTTGGCTTGGCATATTTGTGTGTACTTCCTAAAGTGACAACACTTAAGGAATGGAACAAGATGCTCTTCCATTGTTGCCTATGGCCCAGGGTTGTGAAGCAGGAGCAGGGTCAAGTGTTTCACTGTTTTAACCCGAATTTCTCTTACTGTAACAAATTTATTTCTTTCTGAATTACCAAGCCTTTCCTCTTTTCCTGTTTAAGAGAAAATATGAAATTCCTTGATTGATACAGCTGAAATGCTGTGTTTGTCCTGCCAGTGTCATCATTTGATATGACCAGGCAGAATGAACAACATGGTATAGAGATGGACAGAGTTTGCTGATATTAAGTTTGATCTTTGTAAACAGCTTTGTTGTGAACAGTTCAAATATAAAGCTCACATCTTGATTGCATATCCGTAAGAGCTTTGTACTGTTTTGAAGATAACTACCACACAGACCTTACCTTGGCTTCCATCCTTGTACATAAAGTCATCTTTTCTTAGTATCTGGCAGACAGATGGGTTCATTCACTTACAGAGTAGTCATTTTATCCAGAGAAGGGCTTATTATAATTAGGATCTCCCTCCATATTGTCTTCAGTTTCTGAGACTATTTCCTCTGTGTTATTTGCATTACAACTAAAACTTCACTGCCTTAGTATGGGAAGGGGTTACATGGGCAGCTGCTGTAGTGGATAGCAGCGCAGCACATAAAGCTTGTAATTGATAAAGTTATGATTATATATAAAAAGCTTAGGGGTAATTGTTGACTGTAATCTGAATTTTAAATCGCATATTAATCAGATCACTAGGACGGCATTTTTTCACTTAAGAAACATAAGTAAAGTTAGACCTCTTATATCACTGAAAGATGCTGAGAAATTAGTTCACGCGTTTGTTTTCAGTCGACTAGATTACTGTAACGCACTCCTATCAGGACTACCCAAGAAAGACATAAATCGTTTGCAACTAGTGCAGAATGCAGCTGCTAGAATCCTAACTAGGAAAAGAAAATCCGAACACATTTCTCCAGTTCTGATGTCACTACACTGGTTACCTGTGTCATTCAGGATTGACTTTAAAATTCTGCTTATGGTTTATAAAGCCTTAAATAATCTCGCCCCTTCTTATATATCGGAGTGTCTGACACCTTATATTCCAAATCGTAACCTCAGATCCTCAAATGAGTGTCTCCTTAGAATTCCAAGAACAAAACTTAAAAGAAGTGGTGAGGCGGCCTTCTGCTGCTATGCACCTAAAATCTGGAATAGCCTGCCAATAGGAATTCGTCAGGCTGATACGGTGGAGCACTTTAAAACACTGCTGAAAACACATTACTTTAACATGGCCTTTCTATAACTTCAATTTAACTTAATTTAACTTAATCCTGATACTCTATATGTTCAATTTCCTCATAATAACTATTCAGGGTAGCTCTACAACCCGTACTGACCCCTACTCTCTTCTCTGTTTCTTTTTCCGGTTTCTTTGTGGTGGTGGCCTGCGCCACCTCCACCTACTCAAAGCTTCATGAGGCTCCAACAATGATGGATGGACTAAAAGGCAGAATTCTACGTGACCATCATCATCAAGCCTTTCCGTGAGAACCCTAAATCCAAAGAGGACTGTTTCATTTATGTTAGGTAGAATGCCCAGTGGGGACTGGTCAGGCGGTCTCATGGTCTGGAATCCCTACAGATTTTATTTTTTTTTTCTCCAGCCGTCTGGAGTTTTTATTTTGTTTTTTTTTTTTTCTGTCCCCCCTGGCCATTGGACCTTACTCTTATTCGATGTTAATTAATGCTGATTTATTTTGTTTTCATATTGTGTTTATTTTTCTATTCTTTATTATGTAAAGCACTTTGAGCTACTGTTTGTATGAATATGTGCTATATAAATAAATGTTGTTGTTGTTATATAAAAAAAGACTCAAAGGTGACATGAAATCACTAACAAATGGCGTAAGTGAGGGGCAGAGGGTTCTTTTGTTTTTGATAATTTAAAGAATCTAGACCTTCTGAATTAAAGCCAACCACAACAATCTGTTGGCATCAGAGTACAAAAGCAGCATGGCCTCAATACATACTGGGCCTGGAAACATGGCTACTGGTCTGCACAATTCGATCAAAAATATATTGTGATTGTTTTGACACGCCGTGTGATTGTGTATTGCAGTTTAAAATTGAAATTATTAAAGTTATCATTTTGTATTGCAACATTAAGGTAAAAACAAAAGATGTCTTAAACAATCACACTAAGATGATATTGCCAGTAAGTTTTTGTCAAAAACAAACAAAAGTGTAAATTATTGAATTATTATTATTGAACTAAAACAGGGTGCTTGTGTCATGCTGTGTTAAGGTGATGTAAAGCTTGGTCGTCCTCCTTGACCACAGGTCTGTCGTTGTTGAATAGTAAGACAGTTTTACAGTGTCAGATTGAACTTCACCTTTGCGTTTTCTGTGCTGTTCAGGGCCCAGTCCAGGTGGTTTGTCGTGTGGTGGGTGCGGCAACGCGATATAACCAGTGCATGCTCCCAGCCTCTCTCTCAGGGATTGAACTTTATGAAAAATAATTGCTTGAAGGCAATTTCCGGTCAAGTTTGTTGATTGGTTTCCCAAATCCTACTTTGCTGGCAGCATGTAAGGACACCGCGTCTTTTGCTAAGTAATATGCGACAGCTTCTGTGATTTCCTTGTGTCTCATCTTTGTTTTCTTAAATAATGTAACACTCACAAATGGACTGGTAATAATTGCTTGGTTTTGCTTAGCTGGACGTTCAGCTACAGCATTTTTTACTTGCATTTGCGTTTTATCATAGAGCTTATGTAATGTCTGAGATGCTGTTATGAATTAGTTGTTATCTGACATAACAACTATAACCTTGCATGTTTTGCACAGTACTTTTGTCTGACGGATGTTGCCGTGGTCAAGTCCCGAGTACTTCTAAATGACAGAAGTGGAATTTTTTGGGGTGCCACGTCACCAGTTTCCCCCTCTTCTGTTGTTCGTATTTTCAGAATGAACAACCGATTATCTCATTCTGTCATCTTCAAAAGCAGACACTCCACTAGGCTACCAGTCCAAAACAAATGGGATTGTGGGATGGTTCTGTTTGGCCAGTCTTACCAGGAGCTCCACATGTGCATAACTCCATTTTCAGTAGATAAATGTGCTCAGTGAATGTAGGCACAATGTCTACACTACCGTTAATAAATTTTGCAGTTTAATAATTACATGTGACCATATCGCAGTTTTGGTTTTAATGTGATTAATTGTGCAATACTACAACAGAAAAGAAAACATTTTCGTTTGTTTTAAAAATAATTTTACAAATTCTTCTATGAGAACCCTAAATACAATCAGGACTGATTAAGGTCATTTACGTTGGGTAGAATGCCTAGAGGGGGCTGGATGGTCTCGTGGCCTGGACCCCCTGCAGATTTAATTTTTTTCTCCAGCTGTCTGGAGTTTTTTTTTTTTTTTTTTTTGTTTTTCTGTTCCCCCTGGCCATCGTACCTTACTTTTATTCTATGTTAATTAGTGTTCCCTAATTTTAATTATTTATTCTGTCTTTTTCTCTTTCTTCATCAAGTAAAGAACTTTGAGCTACATCGTTTGTATGAAAATGTGTGACAGAAATAAATGTTGTTGTTGTTGAATCCATTATTGAACCTGCTTATACCACTTATAGGTCAGTAGTATTTGGCACAAGAATGACCCTTAATATCAAAAGACAACCTAAAAAATTATGGAAATAAGAGAGGCTATACTATCAATAAAAATCATGTAGCCACCTTCATAAAAGCCAGTGGTGGACTGACAATGAGCACAAGGTGAAATTCAATGCCAGCTCAGGTCAAGTTTATGGAATTACTTTGCATAATAAGAGATTGTGACTTGCTTGTGTAATGTGTTGAAACTCTTCCTATTTGATGAGGCTGTTAATTTTGTAACCAACAGCTACAAATATGCATCAGTTATTCTATTTGTTTATTTAATTTATTTGTGCTCTTGAGAGAAAATATTTAAAGTATAGAATAATAAAGTATAATTACAGTATCCAATCCACTATATCCTAACTATAGGGTCACAGGGGTCTGCTGGAGCCAAACCCAGTCAACGCAGGACGCAAGGCAGGAAACAAACCCCGGGCAGCGCGCCAGCCCACCGCAGGGAGCACACACACACACACACACACACTCTCACTAGGGACAATTTAGGATTGCCAATGCACCTAACCTGCATGTCTTTGGACTGTGGGAGGAAACCGGAGCACCCGGAGGAAACCCACGCTGACACGGGGATAACATGCAAACTCCAAATTAAATTTAAAAATTATAGCTTTTACCCTTCTTTTCTGACAAATTGGGAATTTCTTTTTTACATAATTTTAAATTAAATAAGTGGCCATGTTTTCGTGAATCATTTTCTCTCTGACAGGTTTGTGTAAAAGCTGACACACTAAGCCAATTACCCTGTATGTATGTGATTTAAATTAAAGAAGCATTAAAGGTCATTTCTAAACTAAAAAGGAAAGAGCTGGTAACATATAAAAGACACAACGTTTCAGGTGCAATGTCTTCATCAGGTGTGCATCTGAAAAGGAAAGAGCAGGTAAGATTATGTGTGGGAAAGCTGCCATTAGAGAAGATGGAGTGAGAACTTCAGTAGTTAGATGGTCATTAAGACCTGAAGAAATGTGTGATCCCAAGTGGAGACTGAGTGTAGCTTCTTCTGTTTTTCTTGAAAGAGAGTCTTTGAAGCCCTGTGAAAGAACACACACAAAGATCAGTGTGGATATGTGTTCTACAGTCAGCTTTGTGAGGTCTTTGATTTAATGGCTCCCAGAGAGGGTTTGCTAACTGTCTTCATGCCATGTAGATGGCTGGACCCTTTAGAAATACACGAAATAAGATTTTTAGACCAGTTCAGGTGTGCGGTGTGTGGCACATAGTTAATGTAGAGAATATTCATTTGTATTTTTCAGCACAAGCTGGTTATTAATAACAACATATGACATCTTAAATTGACTTTATGTTTGGGACACTCCAAGGAAATACTAGTGTTCTTGTACAGTGTTGCCTCACAAAGTGTTAGTGAAGCTGATTTTTTGCAATGTGGATAACATTTTCATTTTTGGGCTGTAGGGAAATTCTTTTAAATAAAAGCATGGAAAAATGCAATCTGGATTAATAATACAAATGGGGTAAATTATGACCTAAACACCTTTTTATGCAAAGTATACATAGCACATGGACCTGCTTAACCAGTATGTATATCATATGGTCACCTGTTTATACCACCAAATTAAGAAACGTCCCTCAGTATTAAGGTGAAGTATTTAGGAATGTCGACCTCGGACATGACATGACTGTTGCACTTCAAGTGCACTCCTTTTTGGCTCAATTTATCTGCTGTGTTGCATTTTAGAAGAGCGATCTTTTAAAATATTTCCAAGCTTGGCTGAATGATGTCAAATTTTTAACAGTCCTCTGTAAAACATTAATTATTTATGTATTTATTCCAGATCTTCTGGCCAAATAGATTAAGTATTATTTCATAACATGTTTAAGAGTAGGCTGTCAAAGCAAAGCAGTACAATCGTTATCAGCAACACAGGAGTAACCCAAACATTTCAGACACAGTTGTGAAGTTCAGTAACTCGTGTACGAGTCTCTTTGTCTCTCCTTTGTTTTTTTTTTAGTAGCTAAACACGAGTTTGCATATTATCTATCAACTAAACGTGAGTTTGCATATATTGATAACACTATTCATCCTTTAAGCAGCCAGGTAGAGATTACTTCTGGCTGACCTGCAGTGCATGTTCCTCATTGTTTGTCTAGAAATACTTTTACTTACAGAAAATCATTTTGTATTTTGTATTTTCTATTTGGGCTACTGGAAACCCTTTTGCCAGCAAGCTGGCCTGAAGGGACAGATTTGGTTTCATTAGAAGCTCCTTGGTATTTATGCCTAAAGTTGCACATTTACATTTCTTATAAGCTCCAGCTTTGTATTACACATTTTTTCTGTAATTTAGCAATTCTTGTCAGGCATGAATGTGCATACTACACTGTAAATGAGTTACTTAAATCCATTTTCCTTTTGTTAATTGGTTTTTATTATTCATTTATTTTTTGCACACTTGTGTCATATTATATATTCCTTATGCAAAACAAAATTGATGAAGCAGACCCCCGTGACCCTGTAGTTAGGATATAGCGGGTTGGATAATGGATGGATGGATAATTTCCATGCAGGAAAATAACTTGGAAGTACATTATTTTCATCTATTGAGCATTCATCACACATGTCTTGGAGTTTTAAAATAGAAACGAATACTACGTGGTAACGTTACTCATTCAGGTTCACTCAATGGGTTGCTGTTGGGGACTGAACCTTCCACCTTGTGCCTTACAAATTGGTCAGACATATTCACACATTTCATATCTAAAGAAAACTACAAATAAATATGGCTTAAATATGAGTAGCAACAACTGTAGGGTGGTCCAGATCTAATTATGCAATTTGCATTACGCTGTAAATTATTACATTTATTACATAGAAAATCACCCGAAAAATCCCGGACCATCGAGAAGTGTCGAAACTGACGACATGAAGGATCGTCTTCACGCCAAACTGGAATTGTCCCCCCATAAATCAAAGTCATCTAGACAATCTGGATCTGCATAATTAGATCTGGTCCACCCTGTAGATGACTCAGTGTGGCATTTCTAAACCAAGCCAATGTCTCATGAAGGTAGAATTCATTGTAGGGGTGTTGATTTAAACCACAGAAGCAGTGGCACTCTTGTCAACATCGGCCAACTGACAGCAACTGACTGAAAAGTCCCCAAACATGTCTGTTTAATGTATAAATGTGTGTCTTTTGTGTAATAATAAAAATAAACCAACTCTTTGCAAGAGAAAATCATTGTGTAAAACCAGATTATACCTTGGCATTTGAAGATAGTTCTGGGCTAGTGATAAAAGTGAGAAGTGCATTGCCATCAGCTGCATGTGGTTTCCATCACTCACAGTTATGAGAATACAGTTTGATGAATGTGAGGCCGAAATAATTGGCAGTTACATTCGTGAAAAGGTGAACAGTAGAATGTGCTTTTGAGCTAAACGGTGTGCTGTCACACCCAGTAAAATGGAGGTGAAAAGAGCGCCTGTTGAGCAAGATCTTTTTGCCTTTGATAGCAGAGAGCCACGGGGAATACACATTTTAGTAGCCAATACTGTACACCTGAAATCGTAAATGTGACTAACAATTTTGATATGAGATGAAGCTGAACAGCAGCCAAGTTCGAACTGCATGTCTAAGCAATTAACTAAAGTGGGTCACCATTACTGTCTAAGTGGAAATGCCAAAATGGTGTTTCTTCACTTGCGTGTTTGGTTGTGCCCTGAATGTTTATACCGCAAGGACTGTAGGGAATTGATGGATGGGTTTTCAGGAAGTACTACTGTGGATGAAGCCTTTTCAGCAGTGAGGTTTGCTTCTGATCATTAACAAGAATTTGGCAAGTTTTCTCCAGATGTTTATTCCCCTTATGAGAATCCTGTCTTGCCCTTCAGGACTACCTTTGCTCAGACTGTGCCTGTAGGCAAACTAGCTGCCCTTTCAGAATGTATTGTCGTGCGCCTACTTCTCAGATTGGCAAATTTGTAAAAAGACTTCTAAGAGAAACAAGGAAGGAGGATCTAAACTATCACAAGGGTCTCAATGCTAAAATCAATTAACATTTAATTCAGAATGGCAACATAGAGAGTATTAAACCAACTTCAGTCCACTGAGATGAGTCCAGTACTAGTAAAATAAGAAACCTAATTAAAGAGTTTGAAACCCTTGAACTGAAACAGTTTTTTTTTCCTGACTTTTGCTGTCATCCACCTTCCAACTAAGTATGCCAATGTACAGGCCTACCATCCATCAAGCAGATTTGTTGGTTATCAGACAACATTACCCAGTGCTGTCTTCACAGCATTACTCCAAGGGTAGCTTTTACAAGTGCGTTTTCACTAAATGTAATATTATTGAGGAAGATTGCTGATCACTAGCAAACTGTTAACTCCAGCATTTACTAGATCTTATAGTACAGCAAATTACTAAGTGACGTAAAATGAAAATATTATTCAAAATGGGTATTAAAGTTATTGAATTTGATTGATTGCTGTGAGGAGCTGTTCAGTAACTGAGCTAAAAACAGTATGAAGAAATAAGTATTTTGATATGTATCATCTATATAGTATATAAAGGTTGAAAGTTCACTTCTATTCTCATACTTATTATGTGATGTTGAATGTGTTGTGTATCCTGCAAGTGCCCCAACTATGTTAACAACTGACCATTTTTTAAAAACATTTATTTAAATATGAGTTTGGAAATGTAATTGCCGCAGTGGTTTGCAATGCTTAATACAGACTAACCCTATAAACTTACTTTTAGATGTGTTGTTCATTTAATTAGAAACATGAGGGCCGTATTTAACCTATATGTCAGATTATTTTACATCTGGAAATGGAATAGAAGCCTTCATTAAAAAAGGGACATCATTCTATTTTAAGGGAAATGCTGATGGTGTTTGCTGTAAACAGTGTTGTAGTGCTACTTTTTAGTGCAGCCCAGTACATCTACAGTTTATTACCACATAGAAGGCAAGTATGCCACTTGCAAGGATGGACTGCAACAACCTACCATATTGGGTCAGTGGTGATCAGAGGAAATCTCTCTGATAATGAGTACCGACAACCTGATAACACTACAGACAGAAAAGAGTAGGCAATCAGTTATCTTGAGCCAAGGTAACACAGTCAGTCTAGAGACATTGTCACCAGCCGTATAGAAGGGGATGTTAGCAAGATGACACAAGAGCACGTGTCTGCCACCTAGCCACAGTTAATAAACTCACTCTCACACCTGACTTTTGAACTTTGCTGACAACTGAAAGTTCTATCAAAATAATGAGCGACAACAAAGACACAGACTAACAGGTGAAGTAGGCAATACTACAGACACAAAATATTCCAGGCAGAGATGTAGCTGTCAGCCTTGTGGAGAAGCGAACTGCTATTGTGAACTTGAGGACCTGCATGCAGAGTGATTGTGTGTTTTCATGATAATACACAAAACATTATGGCTGCTGATTTCTCCACCCACAAGAACTGAGCCTTAGTAGCAAGTTTTGCTCATTTACTGAAGGTCACAGTCCGTGATGGATTTAACATGAATTTTTAATCTTAAGAACAAACACTGAAACCTAACAAACTGTGTGTGTGTGTGTATATACACCCAGTATATGCTTAATTGTTGTAAAGGCATATTTTATATGTTATGTATATGTTCTAATATAGAGAATAAAACAGCAGGGTAAGTTGGGGAACCATGCAATCACCTTTTGAATTAGAAGAGATTCTTATGTAGAGTTTTGCGTTTCCCATTCGGTGGTGTTTTTTTTGTCGCCTTGTGTTAAAGTTGAATGAATCAACAGAGATGGCTTTCTGCAAATATCTCTGACACTGTTTTACCGGATTGGACAAAATTTTGATATTCATCAGTAGTGACAATCCAGAACACTCCCCAGCAGTCCTTTCTTACAAAACATGCTCTAAGATTTCTGACAGCTCTTCCTCCTTGCAGTTTGTGCATTTTACTTCAAGCTAATGGTTAAATTGTGCATGTGCCATTTTTTTTTTTTCAACGAGTTTGCACTGTTCTTATTTTAAATGTAGTTTTTTCTTTCTGTCCATGCATAGTGAGATACAAGACTGTGTTTTCTTTCTGGCACTGGCTTAACATACACTGTGTGCACAATTATTAGGCAAGTTGTATTTTTGGGATTAATTTTAATATGAAACAAATACAGTGCCATCAGTCAATCCAAAATGTTAATAAACCTGAAATCTGAATGTTATGCAAAGGAAATGTGAGTGTGAGCATTACCAGGGAATACACGTGTGTGCAGAATTATTAGGCAACTATTAGTGTGCAGAATTATTATGCAACTAAAGGAAAAATGAAAATTTTCCCATCTCACTTGTTTATTTTCATCTGTTAAAGTGAGAATAATAAACAAACAACTCAAAATTTACAAATAAACATTTCTGACATTTCAAAAAAAATAAAATAAAATCAGTGACCAATATAGCCACCTTCTTTTCAATAACAGTCATAACCCTTCCATTCATGGAGTCTGTCAGCTTCTTGATCTGTTGACGATCAACTTTTTGTGGAGCAGTGACTATAGCCCCCCAGATACTGTTCAGAAAGGTGTACTGTTTTCCTTCCCCGTAAATCTCACATTTAAGAAGGGCCCACAATTTCTCAATAGGGTTTAGGTCAGGTGAGGAAGGGGGGCCATGTCATTATTCTGTCATCTTTAAGGCCTTTACTGGCTAGCCATGCAGTGGAGAACTTCGATGCAAGTGATGGAGCATTGGCCTGCATAAAAATTATGGTCTTCTTGAAAGATGTAGAATTTTTCCTGTATCACTGTTTGAAGAAAGTGTCTTCTAAAAACTGGCAGTAGGTTTGGGAGTTGATTTTGAGTTCATCTTCAACGCAAAAAGGTCCAACTAGTTCATCTTTAAAAATACCAGCCCATACTGGTACCTCACCTTCATCTTGCTGGCATCTGAGTCGAAGTGGAGCTCTGTTCCCGTTACTGATCCACAGGCACATCCATCTGGTCCGTCAAGAGTCACTCTCATCTCACCAGTCCATAAAACCTTTGAAAAAATCTGTCTTCAGATATTTCTTGGCCCAGTTTTGACATTTCAACTTATGTTCCTTGTTCAGCAGTGGTCGGGTTTCAGCCCTCCTTACCTTGGCCATGTCTCTGAGCACTGAACACCTTGTATTTCTAGGCACTCCAGGAAGGTTGCAGTTCTGGAATATGACAGCACTGGAGGATAACGGTTCTTGGTAGCTTCACGTTTGATTCTTCTCAAATCTTTGGCAGCTAATTTTCGTCTTTTTTTCTCAACACATTTCCTGTAACCCTGTTGAGTATTTGCAACAAAACGCTTGATGGTTCTATGATCACGCCCCAATATCTTGGCAATTTCAAGAGTCCTGCATCCCTCTTAAAGACTTTTTACAATTTTTGACTTTTTAGAGTCAGTTAAATCTCTTTTTTTGGCCCATTTTGCCTGAGGAAAACTAGCTGCCTAATAATTCTGCACACCGTATATAGGGTGTTGGTCTCCTTAGGCCACGCCCTACCTCATTACACAAATACACATCACCTGACGTGCTTAAATCAAATAAGCATTCAAGTTTATACAGCTTGGAGATGGAATATACACATAAAAATGATGATATGGTCAAAATACACACTTGCCTAATAATTGTGCACACAGTGTATTCAACAAAACAGAAGTGAGCACATCCTCAAAATGAGAGCGCCTTTTAGAGACCTTGTGAGTGAAGAGAAGGAAGATCCTCTTTTGAAACACAAACTCTGTTCTTGATTTTTCATTCTTCATTCCAACCCGTTTCTGCTTTAAACTAGAAACCAATATTAATTGAATTTTAAGTGCCATCAATTACTGTTTATTGGTAAAGCATTTGCCTCCTTTGCATAGTTTCTTGTGCAAAATATGTGGACACAGCGTATTTGAGACCAATCGAATTCCTTCTAAATAGCGCATAAACCACATTATATTGAATAGAATTGAATGAAGGTCAAATTATACAAGCTGTGCTTAACAGCAGACAATTGTTTTGTGTATGTGGCTTGACTATGTGAAGCGCAAAGAAACCTCAAAGTACATTTTAAGTGGTGTGAAGAAAATGATGTTAACACAATTATTAGCAGGTAGCACTGCAGAATTTCCATTTAGTAAAACAGGCACAATGGTACAGTGTTTCAATAATCATTCCTGTTCACTGGACGTGCTAGCCCTTACTGTACGTCCCTCTTTCCTTGTCCATCTTGTTGCCTTTGTTCATTGGACATTGTAGCCCACTTGTGTGTGCTGGACCACATTACAGCTTGGCAAAGATGTCAGATGTTTTGTCATTTCTCTCTCTACATACAGTCATATGAAAAAGTTTGGGAACCCCTCTTAATTCTTTGGATTTTTGTTTCTCATTGGCTGAGCTTTCAAAGTAGCAACTTCCTTTTAATATACAACATGCCTTATGGACACAGTAGGATATCAGCAGTGACATTAAGTTTATTGGATTAACAGAAAATATGCAATATGCATCATAACAAAATTAGACGGGTGCATAAATGTGGGCACCCCAACAGAGATATGACATCAATACTTAGTTGAGTCTCCTTTTGCTCCTTTGAGCCTCTAGATGCCTCCTATATGGATTCTGGATGGAGATATTTTTGACCATTCTTCCATACAAAGTCTCTCTAGTTCAGTTAAATTGTTTGGCTGCTGAGCATGGACAGCCTGCTTCAAATCATCCCATAGATTTTCAATGATATCAAGTCAGGGGACTGTGACGGCCATTCTAGAACATTGTACTTCTCCTCTGCCTGAATGCCTTTGTAGATTTCGAACTGTGTTTTGGGTCATTGTCTTGTTGGAATATCCAGCCCCTGCGTAACTTCAACTTTGTGACCGATGCTTGAACATTATCCTGAAGAATTGGTTGATATTGGGTTGAATTCATCCGACCCTCGACTTTAACAAGGGCCCCAGTCCCTGAACTAGCAACATAGCCCCTCAGCATGATGGAACCTCCACCATATTTGACAGGAGGTATCAGGTGTTTTTCTTTTAATGCGGTGTTCTTCTTCTGCCATGCAAAGCGCTTTTTGTTATGACCAAATAACTCAATTTTTGTCTCATCAGTCCAAAACACTTTGTTCCCAAATGAATCTGGCTTGTCTAAATGAGCATTTGAATACAACAAGCGACTCTGTTTGTGGCGCGAGTGCAGAAAGGGCTTCTTTCTCATCACCCTGCCATACAGATGTGCTGAATTGTAGAACGATGTACAGATACACCGTTTGCAGCGAGATGTTCTTGCAGGTCTTTGGAGGTGATCTGTGGGTTGTGTGTCACCATTCTCGCAATCCTGCCTCTGCATATGCTGCTCCTGTATTTTTCTTGGCCTGCCAGACCTGCTGGGTTGGTTTAACAGCAACTGTGCCTGTGGCCTTCCATTTCCTGATTCCATTCCTTACAGTTGAAACTGACAGTTTAAACCTCTGAGATGGCTTTTTGTAGCCTTCCCCTAAACCATGAGACTCAACAATCTTTGTTTTCAGATCTTTTGAGGGTTGCTTTGAGGATCCCATGCTGGCTGTCACTCTTCAGAGGAGAGTCAAAGGGAAGGAAGCACAACTTGCACTTGACCACCTTAAATACCTTTTACCACTCCTGATTGGATACACCTGTCTGTGAAGTTCAAGGCTTAACGAGCTCATCATACCAAGTAATCAGCATTGAGCAGTGACAGGCATTCAAATCAGCAAAATGACAAGGGGACCCAAATTTATGCAGAGCCAGTTTTTCACATTTGATTTAATTTCATACAACTAAATACTGCGTCACTAAAAATCTTTGTTCGGAAAACACCCCAGGACTCTGGTGTTCCTAGGAAATGAAAGACATACCACTGTTATCTTTTTGGTTGAAAGGAGAGTCAATTATTATGCAGGCTGAGAGGGGTTCCCAAACTTTTTCATATGACTGGATATATAAAACAAAGTATACTTAACCAATTACACCTACCAGGAAAATCATCTCATGCAGATTTCCTTCTGCATAGATAGCGGTGGTCTTTAACAGGAATTCTGTTTGGAAACTAAATATATGATGTTATACAGGAAATAATATTTAAACAGAAATGTTTTCTTGAAACAAAGCAGAACACAAACTACAAACTCCTTTTTAAAGAATCTGGCGTGTGCCACCACTTTACAAGAGTAATGACAACACAAATGTTCAGTAGCAATATCATTAAATGCAGCAGAATTTCAGCTTATTATTATAAACCACTTGCATTTAATAGTCCAGCACATTATACGACATAATCATAAATGTAGTATGGAAAGAAATTAATATAATATGACATGCCGCTGAAACAAAGCTCATAATGTGTAACTGCACTAGAGAGACGTTTGATATATGATATACACTTTAACACTAAGACGTTTCTTGAAGGTTTTTACTTTTCATTAGACTGATTTCACTGTGCTGTGCTAGGTGAGCAGCTCTACTGGTGCTGACAACAGAGTCCAGGCCTCGGCTTTTAGAGAAGAGATGGATCACACACTCTCTGTGACTGTGCTTAATAAAATTGAAAATGTACACAAAAGGCCCCCCCCATCATAGTTTTGTTGTTCTTTTCTCAGTTTTTCAAATGCAGACTGCAGCTTTGTGTGCCGCGTTTTCTCACATGCAAACTACATGCTAAATTGGACAAAGCAAGAGATATCTCCTGTAAATAGTGTTCTATGACATGATAAACTGTATGTGATTTGACTGATGCTTTATAGTAGAATTTCTCGAGCATCACTACTACCACCCCCTTCCTTTTTTAAATGTGTTTTTTTTTTATGCTGCTTATAACTGGTTACATGGATTTAAATTGCAGGGATTTTCTTTCCATGGTAATGCTGGCCTCCCTCCCATCTGCTGGTAGATATACTCTGTATGTTAATCTGCTTTAAGATGTAACGGCTAAATACAAAATCAAACCCATTTCTGCGTACAAGCACTAATACTTATGCTGCAGGAATAAATAAATCTATGGGCCATCATTTATAGAAGTTTTGTAAAACTAAACAAAATAAAGGTTGCACAGTGTACAGTTTTACCCTCTTTATGGTCAGACACAACTCCAGTTTAAGCATGGAATTTACTGTTGACTGACACTTGCAGGTAAAAGTTCTCCCTTTCTGACACAATGGTGCCAGGACAGCAGTCTCTCCCTTAATGACTTTAACACCTAGAAGATGCTTGTAACTTTCAACAAGGGGGAGGCAGACCATACATCTGCCAATATTGGGCCGTCAAAATCACTGGAGGCTACCATGTTTACTACACATCTTGGTGTGTCTTCTTGAAGGTGGCTGACTCGGAGGCCTGAGGAAAGCCTGGATGTCTCCAACTTTCATAAGTACACAGTGAAGTGCAGTCTCACTGGATGTAAAAGTTATATAAGTTATGGCACCCGCTCAGATCAGAACTGTAAAGCACTACAGAAGGTGATTGGCACAGAATGTTACTGGCATATGGCTTTTTTAATTATTAAAGACCTTGGCCGTCCTGTGCCGTCACTTTTCAGGACTTTGAGCACAGGAAACACAAGCTCATGAGGCTATTAATCAGCCACTTATTAACATAGTAATAATATTGATAAGTGCGTAAGGTTAAAACTGTTGTGTGTTTGATTTGTGTATAATGTATATATTTTATTTATATGCACTTAATGCTTTTGTTCATTGTCAATGCATGTTGTACTGCTGTCACAAGACTTTAAGAGACTTGCAAATGAGAATGTCTGTTTATAAGATGAAAACTACTTGTATGAAAATAGTATGTATATATATATATATATATATATAGATATAGATATAGATATAGATATAGATATATAGATATAATTCACTGAGGGCACGCAAGACAGTGAGCACAAGCAAGACAGAGCCCCGCCCGCCAACTCTAACCCTCCTACCGCGTCTTGGGATACGCACAACAGAGCCACGCACGGCAACTATAACCATCCTCCCAAGTCCAGTGTCGCTCTCGTGGCACGCAACAACTCACCAAACACAGCCTCAGTCACTTTCGTCTGTGCAAAAGTCCACATGCACCTCTGAGCCACGTTGACTTTACACCGCACGCAAGATAGAGAACCACGATCGCCAACTCACAGAGCACCGCCTGCCAACTCTAACTAAGGGCAAGCAAGACAGAGAGCCACACCCGCCAACTCACAGAGCCCCGCCCACCATCTCTAAGACCATGGGATACACACGCATTTAATGTATAAATGGATATAAATAATTGCATGTAAACGACTTGCCAAAATCTGTTGTATGTAAACGATACTGTTTGAAACGTTATTGTTTTTTCATCAGAAAACCCGGTTTCCACGTCTACCTCTATTACTATAAATGGCACTTTTACCACTCGCAATAGGGCGGACGCGCTGACTTATCGTGTCGACTGGGCAACACAGTGAATGCGCCGTCTATCTATATATGTCTATGTTTTCCGTAGCCTGCTACAGGAAGGTACTCTCTCGACCATTGGCATTGGTTTCCCTCCTTGCTATTTCCGTTATACTGCGACGGTGGTATCCTAAGCCTTTGTTATACTGAATTCCTTTCTCATCGTTTTCCATTCCTATTCTTACACCGCCGTATGCTACGGCAGGCTTCAGCTAGTATTAAATAAAAGCTAGCATGGATTATTAGATTTATTTGAGCGGGCTACTGTAATATTTGACTTGAGCGGGCTACTGTAATATTTGACAAAAGCAAAACATATGACAGGATTTGCTTTGCCTTTCAAAAAGCCTTTGACTCCGTTCCACACCGAAGATTAATTTTCAACGAGGAGCCATCAGCATCAGAGGTAACCGACAAAACTGGATCTGAAGTTGGGCGAGTTGGCACACAGAGTACAGATAAGAGGTGAATAAGGGCATCAGTGGAGTCCCTCAGGGGTCCGTTCGTGGGCCCATACTTTTTCTACTCTGTATTAATGACTGATTCTGGTGTAGTTTGAAAACTTGTAAAATTTGCAGATGATCCTGAAATTGAAAGGATAGCAGAAACTGAGAAGGTAGTAAGGAAAGACCATGAAAATCTTTAGAACTGGACAAAGGCTAAGATAATGCAGTTTAAAGTAGAAAAGCACATAGTGCTACATGTTGGGGATTTTGGGGTTTGACACGACACTCATTGATTAAGCAACATGAAGTGTGATTAAGAAGGCAGAAGCAAATTTTACTTGTATTGTAAAAACTGTTGAATATAAATGGAGGGGCCTCATGCTCAGACTGTATAATGCACAAGTTAGACGACATCTAGAGTATTTTGTGCTGTTCTGATCACCACACTACAAAAAAGACAGAGCAGCACTTGCAGAGCAGAACAATCAGGTGTATCCCAGGTGCTCTGTTCTGACAGGTACTGTACAGAGAGATAAAGCTGTGTAGTCTCAAACAAATGAAGCTGAGTGGAGACCTAACTCAGATCTTCAAAATTCTCACAGACCTCGATAAAGTAGATCCTGTAGAATTCTTTGACTAAATGGCAAATTGTGTACTCAAGGACATAAGTGGAAATTAAGTGAAAGTGTATTTAAGTCACCAGCCAGCAAGCATTTTGTTAAAGAGTTGTAGGAATGTGAAACAAACCTACCAAGCCATTTAATTGAAGCAGAAACTCTGACAACCTTTCAAAAGTATCTGGATGAGACATGGGACATCTTGGCTATTAGCTTGATGGACTGAATGATCTCTCGTTTGTCAGATTTCTTATGTTTATTGTACTGTGCACAATTAATAATGAGTTTGATCTTTAAGTGATTTATGTGCTCAGTGTACTCAAGAGTATCTTCAGTTTTGTAAAGCTTATTTTTTCTAGTACATTATTGTGGGAGGACAAAGCCAATCTGCCAACAGTGGGCACAAGACAGGAATCGACACCTTTTAGATTTCCTTACAATAAGGAAGTCATGTGTGTCAGATTAATGCATGCATAAGAGTATTTTATTATTTATTCTTAAAGATTTTAATGATTTGTACATAAGTCGCAAATAGCATTGTTCCAATTTACTATTTTTTCATTATGTTCTGGCAGTCGCTTCACAAGGTAGAAGTACAATACCTCATAGTTCAGCTTGGGCTCTTCCATGCAGCTCACTTGTGCGGTTACTCGTACATTAAATCACCACCCATTGATGTAATGTGCGCATAGCTTTTCCTAATAACCAAATGAATCCAACAGTCACCAAAGCATATAAATTACCTTGTCAGAGACGGGACAATATTCATAAAGAATGTGTCGTTATGGCACTAACTTCACGGCAGAGTACAAGGTCTGTATAATACATATTATGAGTGATTTCACATCAGAATTGGAGGACAACCACAAAGATAACTCCATAACACTCTTAAAGAAATACAGCATTAGACAAAAGGCCAACATCTAACGAGGCACACTTGCCAACCCATTGGCCAAGTGATTTGTTAATTAGAGACACAGACTCTGCGCCTTTTTACTGAAGATTTACTGATCTGTATTTTCATATTTCTTATATTGCACACTATTAATATTTTTATACATCGCTTGTCTTTCTGTAGCATTGAGTTAAATATATTTGATTCAGTATCTTCTTATTTCATTTGAAGTATAAATATAAAATATGGCTTCTATATTTTTTATTGACATATTTGTGCTTTTTCACGTCCATGACAGTCTTTCTGATAGAGTGCAGAATTAATGTAATGTTATCCACTATACTAAGTACAATGTCAAGGCCTATGTTAGTATGTCACTTTGTTCCTGTTCTCCAACACTTAGTCTTATTCTTGATGTGCTGCTAGCCCGCCACTCTGAGATGCACTGCGGTAGCACTAAACCAGAAAGTTAGTCTTGTTACGGGACTAAGAGCAGACCAACACAGGATCATCAGAGTACACTGCAGCAGACCCTCTCTGACTGCTCTCTTATCCATGGCAAAGTCAGGCGTTTTTTCTTATTTGTAGTTCTTACTTGTCTTTAAGTGGTTTATTGGTGTTCTTTGTTATATTTTTTGATCTTCTATACTGAGCTAAATTTCTTCCATCTAGCGATCGTATAGCTCCATTTGCCATAACTATCCACCATACGGTGCTTTTCCTATGAAACTGTTTGCAGTATCTACAGTAGGTATATTCTTACAGATGTGCTGTAGCTCTAAGTGTATAAATGTCATTACTTGGGCTTGTGATAGCAGTTTCTAGACGCTCTTCAAGAAATACAAAAAAATGAACTACATTATCTGGTTTATTTCTTATTTATTCTTTTTTTCCCAACAATTTGCAAAATAGTTTCATATTTACTTCTTACTGTTAATTTCATGTTGAAATCTGGTGGATATTGCAGTGCTTTTTGATTTTGATGTCCGGTATTAAAATTAAATTAAAAATAAATTTGTCTCTTGGTGGCCCCACTCTGGCACAAACAGCGTATTTTCCTGTGTGAAATGCATGGATTTTCCTAAGTTATTGCCTGCTCCTTTAGGTGACTGCTCTGGAGATTTTGTTTATAGACAAAGCAAATGTACCGTAGATCCCGGAATACAAGCCGAGAATTTCGTCCTAGATTTTTGGCTTGGAGTTTGGGGTTCGGTTTATACAACGAGTATCATTTCAGATTCAAGATTTCCAGTGCAATGCCGGTTTTGGCGATGAATACGGAAGTAAATAATGACGAAACCACAGAGCCATCTTTCAGATGAAGAAGTAACTTTGCATGCCGGTACTTTAAATTAAATAAAGAATTTATTCAAAAAAGTGTTTTAGTTGTTGATTTTATTAATAAAATTTATAATAAATTATCGGGAAGTTTAAAATAAAATTTTTTATTTTGATTTACAATCCACATCTTGCGTTATGAAACGGATGCGGTCACGTGTATCCGCTTGCGCGATTGTAAACAAACAACAGAGAGCGTTAGTAGCGTCAGTCGGAGCCCAGATACATGTGTTTGTGGATGTAATTTCGAAACGAAGATGGACATTGTGTGGAAATATCTCCGCCTCCTTCCTTCCTGCAGCCCAAAGATGTCAAATTAAATGGTGAGTACAGTATGAAATTGTTTCTAGAATAGAATGCCATTTACTGTCACTATACGCATCTACAATGAGATTAAAAGCAGCTCCTTCGGTGCAGAAAAAAGTTCTGTATAGGGCTTGTATGGTTGTTTTTTAGCCTTAGCATAACGCCGTATCTGCGGCCCCGCTTCTGCTTTCTTTCCCTCCTCCGTCTGTGTCGTCTCCTAGACCCGACAACAAACCACGGAGAGCCCGCTGGTCTCGCTATGTTGTCTGGGATGTTGTGCGTGTGATGAAAAACACTCAAAACAGATGTCTGGCTCTGGACACCGATGTCTATAAGGTTCTGAATGGTGTAGCGGATGTTCGCCGAACCGATCATGCACAAACAAGGACAAAAACAAAGTACAAAAACAACAAAAAAGTGCACTGAAAAGGAGAGCCCTGAGCCGCTGCGCGCCGCCATGCTCCTAGCCTAATCGAAGTAGGCTAGGCACTTTTTATAACTTTTTGGTTAGTACATTAGAAAAAATATTGGTGTTTTTTATTATGAAAAGGTTAAGTAAGTGTTGTAGTGGGAGGTTTGGAACGCATTATGGGTTAGCCTTTGTGAAGGAATTAAGTTCGTAAGTCAAGGGTCCACTGTATTGTGTATTTAAGTTAATCAAATTTATAACACGTCTCCGGAAATCCACCCGCCGATGTACCGTATTTGCGTATATAGTTTCAACACAAAGGTTCCAATTTACCAAACTTCTCCGCAATCACTTCCTAGTTTCCATCAAAAATGCTGGCAGTCTCAAATTCTCGCCGATAAACATTATAAATATACCCGAAGAGACACTTTTAAGGAAATTTAGAAAATTTTGCTTGGAGAAGGGGGTCGGCTTAAATACCGGTCATCGGCAAATACATGTAATTTAGTTGGTAGAGAAGGGGATCGGCTAATATACCGGGTCGGCTTGTATTCCGGGATCTACGGTAATTCACACAGGATAGATAGTGCAGTCGCTTGAAATTAAAATGCACGTCCTGCTTATCTGTAAACTTTGGTCTGACCTTCTTCACACTTGCTGTTTGGTTTTGTTATGCAGATTTGACAGCTTAACATTAAGCAGTATCATTATTGGGGATCCAGTTTTTAAAATCTGCATCTGCAGTGGTATGCAAGGTGGCTCCAAAGAGTTGAAGAACTTGGTTGGTTGAAATGTAGAGTCACATTTTCATCAATAGCCAGAAGGCTGATTTCTATGTCTGTTTGTTTTCTGGCATTTCTTTTTTTTTTTTTTTTTAAATTAATTTTATTAAAATCAAATAATATTCCATACATGCAAGTCAAGTTTAACAAAACTAGGTTTAAAACAAATCAACCTTCAACCATGAGAGAGAGCTAGGTCAGCAGAGAAAAACTTTAATAATAGTAAAAATATGTGGATAATTAAATAATTGAAAATAAATAGAATTTAAAAAAAAAAGAGGTGAGAGAATCCGCTTCCTCTATGTTTTAAGTGCTTATTCTAAAATTTTATTGATCAGATCCTGCCAGGTTTTTAAAAAGTTTTGTATAGATCTTCTAAATGAGAATTTGATTTTTTCCAATTTTAGTTAATATAGAACATCAGCTACCCACTGACTAAAAACAGGCGAGTTAGAATTCCTTCAGTTGGGCAAAATAAGCCTACGTGCCAATAGTGAAGTAAAGGCCATTACAGTTTATTTGTCCTTCTCCACTTTAAGCCCCTCTGTAAGCCCACCAAACACAGCTGTTAGTGGGTTATGAGGGATTGGGACACCAAAGCTGTCTGAAAGGTATTTAAAGATGTTGGCCCAGAATGATGTTTATTTTGGGCGGCACGGTGGCGCAGTGGGTTGCACTGCTGCCTCGTAGTTAGGAGATCTGGGTTTGCTTCCCAGGTCCTCCCTGCGTGGAGTTTGCATGTTCTCCTCATGTCTGTGCGGTTTCCTCCCACAGTCCAAAGACATGCAGGTTAGGTGCATTGGCGATTCAAAATTGTCCCTAGTGTCCCTTGGTGTGTGTGTGTGTACTCTGTGGTGGGCTGGCGCCCTGCCTGGGGTTTGTTTCCTGCCTTGCGCCCTGTGTTGGCTGGGATTGGCTCCAGCAGACCCCCGTGACCCTGTAGTTAGAATATAGCAGGTTGGATAATGGATGGATGGACTGTAAAATGTTTTTATATATTATGGAAATGCTGTCTGAGTCCTCAAGACTGATCAATATTTCTTCTGGAATAGAGGTAGGTGGGAGGTCAGGAAAATTGGGTAGGTTTTGTTCGACAAAGTTTCTAATTTGAAGGTAGTGAAAGAAATGTGTTGCTGGAAAGTTAAATTTAGAGTGTAATTGTAGGATGCAAAGACTTTATCGATATACAGATCTTTAAGTGATTTACCATATATACTCAGGTTTAAGTTATCCTGCGGATAAGTTGAGGCTTGATTTTTGCTGTATAATTTCCAGTATTTTATAATTTCGGTCGTATAAGTTGAATGCAGAAAACCCACACTATTGGTCCAAGAGACACTGCCTTTTTTTCTATGTATTGTGCCAAGTGACCACACGGTAGTACCTGAACTATTCTGAAACGACGTTTGCACTGTTTTGTGTTTTTTGTATCTCACACCCTCATACACCTTTATCGTAAGAGCATCCCTTATCTACTGTGGAGTGTTTGATCAGAAGGAAATATGAAGCTGGTTTTAAATTAAGTCGTTGAAGTGGCGAAAGAAATTGGTAACTGCGCCGCTGCCACAAAATTAAATGTGTGTGAGAAACTGGTGCGAGATTGGAGGAGGCAAGAAGATGTAAAAGAAAAAAAAAAAGTGTATTTTTTGAAGTCGGGGTATGATTTTTATGATCGATTTTTTTTTTTTTTTTTTTGCGTTTCAAGACCCGACTTATACACCAGTATATACAGTAATCCCATATGTTTTTCAAACATTAAAAGCTTTGTACATTTGAGAGGATGGTAAAAGGTGGCTCTCTTAAAATACTTCTTACATTGGTTCCATATTCTGAGTGAGAGATGCACAATTGGGTTGCTAGTACATTGGCGATGACTTGTACTTGTTGGGGTACAAAGCAAGGAATATAAAGACATGCTGCAGGATTTTATTTCTATTGCAGACTAAGCCTGTGTCAATGTCCAGGTTTTTATAGCTTGTGTATTCGCCGCCCAGTAATAAAATTGAAAGTTGGGCAGAGCCATGCCACCTTCTTCCTTAGGTCTTTGTAGTGTGGCCCTTTGAATATGTGGATGTTTAGAATTCCAAATAAACAAGGTTATGGTTGAACCTAATTTCTTAAATCATTATTTATTGATGTATATTGGAATGTAAGTCATTCAGTCATTGTCCAACCCGCTATATCTTAACACAGGATCACGGGGGTCTGTTTTGAAATAAAAAAAGAAGCTTAGGAAGGATGTTCATGTTGACAATATTAATTCCAGCTAAAGTGAGATGGAGGGTAGACCATCTACGCAAGTCTTGCTTAATTTTTTCCATGCAGACAGCAAAATATTGTTAATAAATAGCTTTATGTTTACTTGTGATGTTTACCCCTCGGTATTTAAACTGATCTGCGATGCTAAAAGGGAAGGTGTCCAATCTAATATTGTGTGCTTGAGAATTCACTGGAAAGAGCACACTTTTGTTCAAATTATTTCTGAGACCAGAAATCTTTTGAAATTATGTTACTACTGTTAGGAGTGCAGGCAGAGTATTTTGTGGATCAGCTATATACAGTACCATATCATCTGCATATAGAGAAATTTTCTGTTCAAGTTTTCTGGCATTTCTGAGCAGCTGATTGTGTATGTGGAGGTTGATGTTACTAACACTCTGATTTTTAGGTGCCAGACTTGCTTTTTCACAAAGCCATCCATGTTTTGTGAAGTTGTTGCAAATGTTCAGAAGATAACTTCTATGGTTCTTGAGCTGATGGCACCACTGTGCAAAAAACAAACCTGAAAATGCACATAATGCGCACCAAAGAGGCGTTTGCCAATTTTAAATGAAATGTAAGACCTGAACTATTTCTTGTCTGTCTATTTGGTTTTTTCAGGGTTTTTGAATACCTTGTGCTACACGTGAGGCCCTAGGGAATCCACTTTGAAAAGTTTGGTCCTAATTATTATACATTGTTGCAGAAAATTTACCTTCTTCCTAACATCTTCTGTTTGTGCATATTTTACACAATGCCTGGCTTCAGACCTTTGGACAAAATGCAGTATTAGAGAAAGGGTACCTTTTTGTAAGCACACTATACATTTTTTTAAATCATTACTTTCTTTAGCCAAGGAGCAAATTTATCCAACACTCTTATCACCCATGTGAAAAAGTAATTGCCCCCATAGTTTGTATACTTTAGCAGCAATAATCGCAACTAAAAGCTTCCTTTAATCTGATATCGGTCTTTCACATCACCCACTCTTCTTTGCCGAGCTTCTTTAATTGAGACACATTAATAGGTTCACAAGCATCCACTTTTTGTTTTGGGCTCTGCCACAGCATCTCTGTCACAATTAAGTCAGAACTTTTGACTAGCTAGGCCTCTCTATATAAGGCATTATTTCTTTCCCCTCATTTTCCTTCAGTTTTTGACTTCCTTTTGTGTTTTGTCCCCTTGTCCTGCTGCATAACCAAGCTACCTATCAGCTTTAAGTCATGAACAGATGACATCCATCCTTAATAATATTCTGGAAAGGCCCCTTCAATAAGTGACAAGTTGTTTCAAACATCCCCACCCCAACACACCAGCCCCACCAAGTTTTATTTTAGCTCTAATATTTTCACTGCCAAACACCAGGCGTAGTGGGACCTGTGTTGTCCAAAGACTTTTTTATTTTGTGACGCACCTGTCCTCCGGACATTATTCCACAGTGCTTGAGGGTCATCCAGGTGTTTTTTTGCAAATGTAAGACTAGCACTGTTGTTCCTGTTGGATGGCAGAATTGTCCTCCTTGCTACTGTCACATCAGTACAAGTGGCTTTATTTTCCTACCACCTGTACACCATATTGCAGCATACAGTAGCACGAAATAACATTCACCAAGATTGCGGTGCAAAATTATACATAAACACAGGACAAGTGTAAGACCGGTAAAGAGCTATACTGTACTGTAATAGATAATAAAAATAAATAATAGGTATGTGAATAGAATAAATAAATAACAACAGTAAAATTAACAATAGAAAACAACAGCAGTGACAAGTATAACAAATGTACTATAAATTTGTACTAGGGGCAGTTTTGAGGGCAGGGGGTTAGCACAGCATTCAGAGTCCACACAGCCAAGGGGTATGAGGTGTTACAGGACCTCCCAGAAGTGGTTTGGATTCTATACTATCTTCTGCCAGATGGATGTGGGATAAAGAGACCGTGGGAGGGTTAGGAGCAGTAATTCACAATGCTGTTAGCTTTGCAGATACAATGCTTTACAAAGATCTGTTCAGTGTAGTGCAGTGTGCAGAACCCTAACCTTAACTCTCCCGTGATTAATGCCATTTTACCTTGGACTTTTTTTGTTGTGAAGTCATGAAAGCGGACTTAAACTGAAGCTAAATAGGTCTGCAGTTCTGTGCAAGTTCTGGGACCCTTTCTGTCTTTATGAACGAGCCATCACTATGTCTGTGGGCTCATTTTGGCAGGCTGGCCTTTCCTAGGAAGATTCCCCATTGTTCCAGATGTTCTCCACTTGGAAATGATGGTTCTCACGACGGCACCTTACCAATCAGGAAAGAGCCTTTTCTAAGTTTCAACACTTTTTTTTTTCCCCTAAATTTGTTTTCTTTGTAATCTTTGACTGAGGATGAATGTTCTTTTAGAAACCTTAAGGCGATGACTTCACTCTGATGGTAACGGTAATATGGTAAGATTTAGATTCAACATGGCTGGCTATGTTAAGTAGGCTTCTCGTGTTTACCAAAATTCTCTGATAACTGTT
The DNA here is from genome assembly GCA_026402145.1 of Polypterus bichir lapradei. Lineage (NCBI taxonomy): Eukaryota > Metazoa > Chordata > Cladistia > Polypteriformes > Polypteridae > Polypterus > Polypterus bichir. Next base: position 2,154,638 of record JANRMT010062841.1, on the reverse strand, counting down.
TGAGTGAGTAACTAAGGGGGCAGTTACCTTTTCACAGAGACAGTACAGGTGATGGATAACTTAATCACTTAAATATATTAAGTAGCAGTTTAGAAATGGTGTTCTGCGTTTCCTCAGGGTCCTTTATGTAATTTTGTAGTTTGTCTAAAGATCTGAAGCCATTTGTTATGACAAATTAAAAAAAATAAAGATAACGGAGAGGGAGAAAAAAATATTTTTTCAACCATGCTGTAAATAGACAATAAAGTAGTATAAGTAGAGAAAAACAAACACTGAAATAGTTTTTTTTGGGATTTGTTTCAGAATGGGAAAATCGAAGACTAGAGGCTAGATGATGTGCCACTGCCAACTGATTGTGGAAACTGCAGGTTATTCATTCATCTTAACAAGACAGTCATTAAAGACTGCTCATCTTTTGTTTAGATGTCAGGGTTCCATTTCAGTAACATACTTGAGTTTGGTAGAGAATGAAAAACGTTATAATGATGTATATGAAGATTTGTTCCGATTTTTCAGAAAGCTTTTGGTCATGTACTTCATGCGAGTTGGGTGATCTGATGCTGATGCTGCAGAACTGGCTTATGATTAGTTATGGTGCAACAAGTCCGTTCAGGGCCTGTTCTTCAATTCAATTTAACATCAAAAATATAACCAATGAGCTGGTTAACAACAACATTTATTTATATAGCATATTTTCATACAAATAGTGTTCTGCTGGTTAAATCAGTAGACTGGATTGGGTAAGGTTGGCAGACACGTTAGAGTCAACAAAATTATTATACCTAACCCTGGGAGAATGTCAGAACTGGGAAGACATACTAGATGAATTTTTAATGTACTGTAAATACATGTTAACTAATTTGCTTTAATTACACAATTAATTGAGAAGGCCTAAAATATGAACCACTTGACAGATTTGGTGGAGTAGAGAGCTGTCAGGGCAGTTAAACAAAGCAATTCCAAAGGCTAATAGGATATGGTGTTTGAAAGTGTCCAGACTGGGAGAGTTAGGGTTAAGCTGCTAAAGACACTTGTGAGCTCATCTGCAGTATGTATGTATATTATAAAACAAAGCAGGGCTATAATAAATTAAAGAGATGAGCTTCTAGCCCATGGCCAGGAGAAGCCAAGTCTCATAATCTTAAGTAAACTGACATTAAGTAGTAAAATGAGAATGTTTAAAATTGTGAAGGCCCTTGAGGGAAGTAAGGTAGATGCCACTTATTGACTAAAGTTGCTCCTTCAGTTGTAACATAAGGACATGCTTCAAATCTAATAACGTATAAAGTTAAACCCAAAAAGTATAAATGCTTTCTAAACAAAGAGAACCCTGGAGGCATGGAACAAGTTATCAAGTACTGTTGATGATTGGGTAACATCTCATTTGTTCTTCATAGAAATAAAATTTGATCAAGCAGAGGTTTAACCTTCCTTTGTATCTAAACTTGTTATATTTGGTTCTCAGTCTTTTGAACTCAATATATTGTGAAAAACAGTGCAAATTCTTCTAGATGAGTCCTCTGACTCTCTAAATACTAAAACATGTGATCAGAATGGTTTTAATACTTAATACTTTAATACTAGAATTTTAATACTTAAAGTAAAACACCTAAAAATGATTAGCAAGCCGTATTGCAAGTCATTTCAGTCATATTACCACCACTCTGGATTCTCTCCTAACCATGAAAATGTTTTGTGTATGCAAGGGGAAAGCCGAGGTAATAGTGTGGATGAAGCTTATAACTGAAAATGAATTTTGGGATTGATGGATAAATACATCGTCCAATGTGTATTTTTTTCATTTTTCATTTCAGTCAGCAACTCCTGATGTTGAACGCATAAGTCTGATGTGTATATCCAGCATTCAGCAAACTTTAGGTTGGTGGCACACTGTACAACTTCGATTCTGAGAGCATATTACAGGCCACCGAACTGATAAAGTCTGTCCTGAATGGTCACATTGGCTTACATAAGCCCTGTAAATGAACCTCTTGGGTAGCTAGACCCCTTGTGTTTAATTAACAAATATTCACATTGGTATTTGTTATAGTTAAGGTCCCACTTCTTTGTGTTTGGGTTCTTCTTTTAAGTGAAATTGGTTTCTGTAAAGAGCCTTAAAAGCAGTAAATCTGAGATTAGAAAATAAAATATGAATGAATAGTTTTCTTTTCTTTTTTTTTTTTTTTTGCACATTTTGAGTGATATTTATTGAACAATGGCCGGGGATTTCAAAGTTATTGCAATCGACAGCCATTCTAGAGAAGGGTAACGTTGATCCATGTTAGACTCTTTGCATGGTTAACAAAGTAAGTGATTGCTGTTTTTTGTTAATTTTGAGTTACTATGTTTTGTGTGTTTGTTAGTTCTGTTGGTTTGATTTGTAATTCTATAAATATTTTCCATCTCATTAAATATTCTGCTGTTCTTTGTTTTTTGTGGGTGGAGCTCCAGGAGGCGGGGCTGTCCGACATCACAGCGCCAGACCCTCATTCTGCTATATTAGCAAGCTGAGAAGGTTTAGGAGCAGGAGATCATTTGTGTTCTGCAGGCTCTTGAGTACTGTTATGTATTGGGTTGGTTTTTTGTTTAAGTTTGGTTTATCATACTTTTTTATTGTTTCTCTTTATTTTGTTCATGTTTTGTTATGTTTGGTTTGCACTTTTATGTGTTTTATTGTTGTACAGCGGTTTGTGATGTCATGTTTGTGAAAGGCACTTTATAAATAACTTTTACTGTTATTCTTTTATTTATTTTTTTACTGTAAATCTTTTATTTATAAAAAAGCATCTATTTGCCCTTTTTAATACATTCCATGTTTTACAGTCACCCCTCCTAAAGTCGGGCCTGCTTCATCTGAAACCAGCAGCTAGTATTGAGAGTCTGGCTAAATTCAGATGACCCTCTGCTTGGGCAGACCATTTGGGATTCTGGCCTGCTCTCTTGCTTATTTTTGGAGGCCTCAAACCCATTTTGCCATTGTGGAAACTCTGCGTCATCTATACTAATAAAAGGCAAAGCCCTCACTCACTCGCTCACTCGCTCACTCGCTCACTCGCTCACTCGACCGACCGACCGACCGACCGACCACTAATTCTCCAACTTCCCGTGTAGGTAGAAGGCTGAAATTTGGCAGGCTCATTCCTTACAGCTTCCTTACAAAAGTTGGGCAGGTTTCATTTCGAAATTCTACGCGTAATGGTCAGAACTGGAAGTTGTTTTTCTCCATTTACTGTAATGGAGTTGAGCTGGAGGGGCGGAGTTTCGTATGACATAATCACGCCTCTCACGTAATCACGCATTACGTAGAAAGCCAGGAAGAGCTACAAAACGCGCTTTAGAAAACATGCATTATATAATTGAGAAGGCAGCGAAACAATAAGAAGCGAGCGACTGACATATAAAACCATATTCAGCGGCTCACGTGAACTGACGCAGTGCGCAGACAAAGAGTAACAGTTCCAAAGAGTGCTGAACAAAAACCGAATTACACTGCTATGCTCAAATAGATAAACCACACGCAGTGGCGCGATAGCAAAGCATTCGCCTGTAGCGCCCACGTCCGAGGTTCGATTCCCGAGAGGGGATGCACTAAGTATATACGCGCGCTTCTCGATTTATTTTAACCTCGCATCCCCTTAGTTTGAGACGTATGAAAACGCATGCGGTTAACGCAGAAAGACAGATCACCTATTCACCTATTGAAGCTTCATGAATAATGGATACTTTATTCGCGATCAATGATTGTTTTGGTAAAGCCATACTCAGTGTATTCATTAGATGAA
>JANRMT010062841.1:2099856-2120856 GCA_026402145.1 Polypterus bichir lapradei | reverse complement strand
ATTTTTCTATTCTTCATTATGTAAAGCACTTTGAGCTACATTTTTTTGTATGAAAATGTGCTATATAAATAAATGTTGTTGTTGTTGAAATCTGTTCATGACATGCTGTAGCTTTGTAAGTTGCACCTTCATACCTTCAATCACTGAGAGGAGAAAAAAAAAGTAACAGACTTTTTCTTTAAAAGTTATCTTTCTCTTATTGAATGGTCGAAAAGGTCCATCTTCAAGCCATAAACCTTGGGGAAGTAGAAGCTTCTATTTTATGTTGTGTTTTAATTATCTAGGACCGTGTTGTTATTTTTTTTTTTTTTGCCTTAAATAATTTTGTGTTTTGATTTCTTGGAAGCTTTAAACTTTCAGAATATTAATACTTGAGTGTTTTGTAGGCACAATTTTGTTGTATCAAATTTTGGGATGCAGAATACTGCCGATATGAAATGTGCCATTGTATTGTGTACAGTAATCCCTCCTCCATCGCGGGGGTTGCGTTCCAGACCCCCCCGCGATAGGTGAAAATCCGCGAAGTAGAAACCATATGTTTGTATGGTTATTTTTATATATTTTAAGCCCTTATAAACTCTCCCGCACTGTTTATAAATATTCCCCGCAGCGTTATACAGCATAATCCCTTTGTATTCTCTTAGATATTAGGTAAGATTCATTGAAATTATGTATATAAACACACACTGTTTATATACAGTAAAACCTAAATATTATTTTAAAGATATTGAGTGTCTCCGATATCACATATGTTACAGCCATTACGATAGACAGGTCACCAGCAATAAATACGTACATTGCAAGAAAAATAGTATACAGTAAATGTATTAATTATTTATGGTTACTCACCAACAATGACACGATGACTTGTCCGATAACAATGAGTTTAATTTTACTGCACAACAAAGGAGAGCGTTACAGCCCTTGTAAAGGAGCCACTTCAGGCGATTGTGTAGCACTGCCGTTGTTCTTCTTCTGGCAGTCTTCAATCCAAATCCCTAAAGCAGATTCCATCCAGACTACTGCCTTATTACATCCACTTACAACTCGTTTTGCACCCTGGTTAAAAGGACACTGCGGCCGTAGATCTTATATTCCTTTCCTACTTTTTAAATAAAAAGAATCGTAGCCTTCAACAAATCCAAATCGTTTACCTTTTCGGCAATCGTTAACATCTTCTTCTTGCGCTTGGGCACGGCCCCTGAAGCAGTAGCAGATTGTTTTGGAGCCATAATGAAGGGCTTGACTATGCACAAAGATAAACACTAAAGAGCACAACTCTTTACACAGCGAAACACGTTGATGCTGAATGAGCGAGACGAGACTTCCTGGTTAACACTGCATTCAGCACGCAGGAGCTCAACTGCGTGCTCTGATTGGTTAGCTTCTCAGTCAGGAGAACTTAACTGCGTGCTCTGATTGGTTAGCTTCTCAGCCATCCGCCAATAGCGTCCCTTGTATGAAATCAACTGGGCAAACCAACTGAGGAAGCATATACAGGAAGTAAAAAGACACATTGTCCGCAGAACCCGCGAAGCAGCGAAAAATCCGCGTTATATATTTAGTTATGCTTTCATATAAAATCCGCGATAGAGTGAAGCCGCGAAAGTCGAAGCGCGATATAGTGAGGGATTACTGTATTGTATGACATTATCACATGACTGAAATGAAAAACAAAGGCAAATGAAAACATCTTTTGTTGAAGGCAGAAATTTTTTTAAAATCTGACTGAAAAACTAGAACTAAGGTGTAACATTGCAAACCTACTGCGTTTTGGCAGGCCTGTTATCCACCTCCTGCATAATGATTTGAAGATGAAATTGGTCAGCACACAACATACACGTTGCCATACGTGAAAGTGCAGTGGGGCTGCAGGTTACGATTTAACACACACACACACACACACACACACACACTCTCTTCAGTAAGCTGCGTCCTCAGAAAAGTGTGGTGAATTGCTATATTGTTTCATGATTGAATAACTGAATCTATAAACTTGTGTTCAAAATTAACTCAATTGACACAGCCAATGCATATGCTTACGATATTGGAAAACTTCTCATGATATACTCAAACGCTACTGAGAGACAAGCCAAAGATGGACGCGAGAATGAGTGCTTGAGACCTCAATAACACCTTTCACTGATCCCAATTCGGACATAATGGTAGAATACTATAAGGAGCTATTAAACAGCAGTGGACCATACGTTGCGCTCAAGAGCAGTCGACTAGTATGATAAAGAGAGAAAGACGCCAAGTTCACAGTGACAGCGCTTGCTTTTCTGGTCAGATCCTATTGTATAAGTCTTCTCTAGCAGCCTCTGTACCCAATGCATGATGGGGATATCGTCACAGCAGAGAGGTATTCGCTTCATGAAGAGTGTTGATGTTTATATTTTTCTTAACACTAGAATTACCAGAGCCTTCTTGAAAAGTTGTAAATCCGGCCCACCTTAAATTCATTTGTTCCTCTCCGTCCGCGTCTTTTGTCCTATAAATGTGCCGATTAAGACAAGCAGCAAGCAGCCTGATATTCCATCCCCCCATTGTCACAGAACATTCACAAAGTTCTCCCAGCTCGTGTCTTGTTTGATTATCTGGGAGTGAAGTGCTGGAGTTTTAGAGTGGAAATAATAGGTCATTATTTGGAACACATGCATTTCATGTGTGTTCCGTTTCTACAGTAATCCTGTGGAAACACATTGTTAAAACAGAAACTTTTTCATATTTTAGTAATAAATGTTACAAAATGTAGGCATAAACTATAGAATGTGTGAAGCCTGAAGTCCATATCAAATAACCACTTTCACAAAAGGTTCAAGGACGATACAACAGCTTCCGTGGCGTAGCGGTAAGATTTGCTGACTTGTAATCAAGAGTCCCCTCCTTGAACTGTCACCTTATCGTGGTGGAGGGGTTTGCGTGTCCCAATGATCCTAGGAGCTATGTTGTCCGGGGTTTTATGCCCCTGGTAGGGCCACCCAAGGCAAACTGGTCCTAGGTGAGGGATGAGACAAAGAGCGGTTCAACAAACCTCCGATGAAGAATAAAAACCTTGGACGACGTTTTCCCTTGCCTGGACGCGGGTCAGCGGGGCCCCCCTCTGGAGCCAGGCCTGGAGGTGGGGCTCGATGGCGAGCGCCTGCACCCATGGGGCTCGGCCAGGCACAGCCCGAAGAGGTAACGTGGGTCCTCCTCCCCATGGGCTCACCACCTATGGGAGGGGCCAAGGAGGTTGGGTGCAGTGTGAGTTGGGTGGTGGCCAAAGGCGGGGACCTTGGCGGTCTGATCCTCGGCTGCAGAAACTGGCTCTTGGGACGTGGAATGTCACCTCTCTGAAGGGGAAGGAGCCTGAGCTAGTGCGCGAGGTTGAGAGGTTCCGGCTAGATATAGTCGGACTCACCTTGATGCACAGCTTGGACTCTGGAACCAATCTCCTTGAGAGGGGCTGGACTCTCTGCCACTCTGGAGTTGCCCCCGGTGAGAGGCGCCGAGCAGGTGTGGGCATACTTATTGCCCCCCGACTCAGAGCCTGTGCATTGGGATTTACACCGGTGGACGAGAGGGTGGCCTCCCTCTGCCTTCGGGTGGGGGGGAAGGGTCCTGACTGTTGTTTGTGCGTATGCGCCGAACAGCAGTTTGGAGTACCCACCCTTTTTGGAGTCTCTGGAGGGGATGCTAGAGGGCATACCTTCTGGGGATTCCCTCGTTTTGCTGGGAGGCTTCAATGCTCACGTGGGCAATGACAGTGAGACCTGGAAGGGCGTGATTGGGAGGAATGCCCCCCCCGATCTGAACCCGAGCGGTGTTTTGTTATTGGACTTCTGTGCTCGTCACAGATTGTCCATAACGAACACCATGTTCAAGCATAGGGGTGTTCATATGTGCTCTTGGCACCAGGACACCCTAGGCCTCGATGATCAACTTTGTGGTCGTGTCGTCGGACTTGCGGCCATATGTCTTGGACACTCGAGTGAAGAGAGGGGTGGAGCTGTCAACTGATCACCACCTGGTGGTGAGTTTGCTTCGATGGTGGGGGACATTGAGTCCGAATGGGCCATGCTCTGTGCCTCTATTGTTGAGGCGGCTGACCGGAGCTGTGGCCGCAAGGTGGTCGGTGCCTGTCGTGGCGGCAATCCCCAAACCCATTGGTGGACACCGGCGGTGATGGATGCCGTCAAGCTGAAGAAGGAGTCCTATAGGACTTTTTTGTCCTGTGGGTCTCTGGAGGCAGCTGATAGGCACCGGCATTCCAAGCGGAATGCGGCTTCGGTTGTTGCTGAGGCAAAAACTCGGGCGTGGGAGGAGTTTGGAGAGGCCATGGAGAACGACTTTCGGACGGCTTCGAGGAGATTCTGGTCCACCGTCCGGCGTCTCAGGAGGGGTAAGCAGTGCAGTGTCAACACCGTATATGGTGGGGATGGTGCGCTGCTGACCTCGACTCGGGACGTTGTGGGTCGGTGGGGGGAGTACTTCGAAGACCTCTTCAATCCCACTAACATGCCTTCCAATTAGGAAGCAGAGCCTGGGGACTCTGAGGTGGGCTCTCCCATCTCTGGGACTGAAGTCACCGAGGTGGTCAAAAAACTCCTTGGTGGCAGGGCCCCGGGGGTGGATGAGATACGCCCGGAGTTCCTTAAGGCTCTGGATGTTGTAGGACTGTCTTGGTTGACACGTCTCTGCAACATTGCATGGACATCAGGAACAGTGCCTCTGGATTGGCAGACCGGGGTGGTGGTCCCCCTCTTTAAAAAGGGGGACCGGAGGGTGTGTTCCAACTACAAAGGGATCACACTCCTCAGCCTCCCTGGAAAAGTCTATTCGGGGGTTCTGGAGAGGAGGGTCCGTCGGATAGTCGAACCTCGGATTCAGGAGGAACAGTGTGGTTTTCGTCTTGGTCGCGGAACAGTGGACCAGCTCTTCACCCTTAGCTGAGTCCTGGAGGGTGCATGGGAGTTTGCCCATCCAGTCTACATGTGTTTTGTGGACTTGGAAAAGGCGTTCGACCGTGTCCCTCGGGGAATCCTGTGGGGGGTGCTCCGGGAGTATGGGGTACCGGACCCCCTGATAAGAGCTGTTCGGTCCCTGTACAACCGGTGTCAGAGCCTGGTCCGCATTGCCGGCAGTAAGTCGAGCCCATTTCCAGTGAGAGTTGGACTCTGCCAGGGCTGCCCTTTGTCACCAATTCTGTTCATAACTTTTATGGACAGAATTTCTAGGCGCAGCCAGGGTGTTGAAGGGGTCCGGTTTGGTGGACTCAGGATTGGGTCACTGCTTTTTGCAGATGATGTTGTCCTGTTTGCTTCTTCAGGCCGTGATCTTCAGCTCTCTCTGGATCAGTTCGCAGCTGAGTCTGAAGCGGCTGGGATGAGAATCAGCACCTCCAAATCCGAGACCATGGTCCTCAGCCGGAAAAGGGTGGAGTGCCCTCTCAGGGTTGGGTGAGAGAGCCTGCCTCAAGTGGAGGAGGTCAAGTATCTCGGGGTCTTGTTCACGAGTGAGGGAAGAATGGAGCGTGAGATCGACAGGCGGATCGGTGCGGCATCCGCAGTGATGCGGGCTCTGCATCAGTCTGTCGTGGTGAAAAAGAAGCTGAGCCGTAAGGCAAAGCTCTTAATTTACCAGTCGATCTACGCTCCTACCCTCACCTATGGTCATGAGCTATGGGTAGTGACCGAAAGAACAAGATCGCGAATACAAGCGGCTGAAATGAGTTTCCTCCGCAGGGTGTCTGGGCTTTCCCTTAAAGATAGGGTGAGAAGCTCAGTCATCCGGGAGGAGCTCAGAGTAGAGCCGCTGCTCCTCTGCATCGAGCGGAGTCAGATGAGGTGGCTCGGGCATCTGATCAGGATGTCTCCTGGACGCCTCCCTGGTGAGGTGTTCTGGGCACGTCCAACCGGGAGGAGACCCCGGGGAAGACCCAGGACACGCTGGAGGGACTATGTCTCCCAGCTGGCCTGGGAACGCCTTGGGATTCTTCCGGAAGAGCTGGAAGAAGTGGCTGGGGAGAGGGAAGTCTGGGCCTCTCTGCTTAAGCTGCTGCCCCCGCGACCCGACCTCGGATAAGCGGAAGAGGATGGATGGATGGATGTAATCAAGAGTCCCTGGTTCGATCCCCACTGCCTCCTATATTTGCCATTTTCAGTAGTGAGCTGCTCTTATTGTTAATATTATGCAGTACACACATACATTTGGTTTGCGTCTGTAACAGACCGTGTACATTTATAGCACTATACTTGTAAAAGTTACCTGTTTTTTTTTTATTTTTATTCTCTCAGTTACAGTCACGATACATACTACCACCCCAGGGATCTGACGCTGTTAGTTTTTATTTGAAACTGGGAGTAACTGTAGATGTGAGTAGTGTTTTGAGGCAATGGAACTGGACATTCTCTGATCTGGAGGGATAAAAGCTGACACAAACGCTGGTGAATCTACCTTATTCTTTATTCTTGTTCTTTACTACATTTACGACATGTGTACCTGTTGCAATGCGCACACTTCTCTCTATGCTAAGAGCGCCAGCATAAATTCACACCCGATCTGACGCTGTTTGTTTTCAAATAATATTGCATTAGTGCAATGATGTTTTCTGATTGGTACTATTCAGGTCATAAAATGATTTCTTCAAAATGTCACATATATTGTCTCTTTCTTTCAGGTGTGTAATAGAAACTACAGCATAGAGAGAAGTGTGCGCATTGCAACAGGTACACGTGTCGTAAATGTAGGAAAGATGGTGTTTTTTTTTTTTTTGTTTTTTTTTTTGACATCATAAACCATAAGGTGCATACTAATTCTGCGTGAGCAGGAACACTCAATAAAACTGAATGAAAAAAAATAAAATGACGGGGAGATGCGAATAAGGTAGATTCACCAGCGTTTGTGTGTCAGCTTTTATCCATCCAGATGAGAGAATGTCCAGTTCCATTGCCTCAAAACACCACTCACATCTACAGTTATTCCCAGTTTCAAATAAAAACTAACAGCGTCAGATCCCAGGGTGGAGGGGCAGTAGTATGTATCATGATTGTGAGTGAGAGAATAAAAGTGGAAACAAAAAAAGGTAACTTTTACAAGTACAGTACTATAAATGTACACGGTCTGTTACAGACGCAAACCAAATGTATTTGTTTACTGTATAATATTAACAATAATAGCAGCTTACTACTGAAAACTGCAAATATAAGAGGCAGTGGGGATCAAACTGGGGACTTTTGATTACAAGTCAGCAAATCTTACCGTTACGCCACGGATGCTGTTGTATCGTCCTTGAAACTTTTGCGAAAGTGTTTTATTTGATCTTTGGACTTCAGGCTTCACACATTCTATAGTTTATGCCTACATTGTGTAACATTTATTACAAAAATATGAAAAAGTTTCTGTTTTAACAATGTGTTTACACAGATTACTGTAGAAACGAAACATGAAATGCATGTGTTCCAAATAACGATCTATTATTTCCACTCTAAAACTCCAGCACTTCACTCCCAGATAATCAAACAAGGCACGAGCTGGGAGAACTTTGTGAACATTCTGCGACATTGGGGGGTTTGGGGGGGGGTGGAATAGCAGGCTGCTTGTCTTAATCAGCACATTTACAGGACAAAAGTTGCTGATGGAAAGGTGCGAACGGATTTAAGGTGGGCTGGATTTACGAGTTTTCTTGTAGGCTCTGGTAATTCTAGTGTTAAAAGGAAATATATGTTCTTTGTACATTGGTCAGAACCTGTAGCTAATGGGTCAGTAAGCCATTAAAGCAGATTAATAGGACAGCCATTGTTGGAGTAACATTTGATGTCAACACAGAAAACTTTTTTTTTTTTCATTTGGATGGTTTTGCACTGCAGTAACTTTAATATTATACTTTTATAGGCTGTATAGAGTTTGGTGTAATTCTTACTTGCATGTGCTAATCAACATGCAGCACGCATTCTGTTACCGCAGTGTAGACATTTTATGTTAATGTTGTAGTAATCATCAGGTTACCATGAAGGTAGACTGAGCTGAATTCATGATTCACACAAGCTGAGCTGCTTTCCATAAACCCCGAAAATATTCACATTACACCTTACAAGCCCGGGTAAGGGTCAGGTATGCAGGTAGAGACCCCCAGACCACTGGTTAAATAAAAACACTCCCACAAGGTAAGTGGCCCTAAGTGGATTGCACAGAGAGACTGCACACGACAGTGGAAGACAATCGGGAACGCCGGAAGAGTAACACAACATGAGGAACAGTGCAAATTAGCCGGGCCTAGTCCTAGTTGCCAATTGGTGCTTGCTGTTTTGTGAAGTCTTTCCCTTTGTCATAACAGTGGGAAGGTGCAACTTCTCAAAGTTCAAAGTTATTGGGAAATAAACACGTCACGCCTGTTCTTGGGTGTAACTGTCATTTGGTATGTGCTTCTGTCTTTCCATCTCGGTGTTCATTACAATGTTTAGGATTATTTTAATACGACAGAAAACACTTACACAAGTTTTAACATACTGTCCATTTTGTATTTGTTCATCAATCTAAATTTGTTTTGCAAAGTTTCGATTTATGGACATATAAGTATCACCAAATATACAGTACGTTTTGTTTAAGAAGGTTTCATAAAAATAGTGGGAATGTTTTATTGTGAATGCTGAATAACACTTACCCCACAATACAGTTCACATTGCATTGTCCGATGCCTAATATTTTGTATTGTTAATTTAATTACCAGTAAATAGAATTTTATTTTGGGATTTTTCAGGTTGGCCCTATTGCCATTTTGTAAGCCTTAACATGTTATGACCATGTTTTTGAAACGTGCTGCTCTGTTACTAGGGCCATTACTTCCAGAAGACAGGAAACTCCATGTAGCTGATGCTGTGCTTTGCTGTGCCTAATTTGGTGCAGTTTTCAGGGTTATGGATTCAAACATTTTACTTCTTCAGTGTGTGTTCTTGCTGATGCATGTTTTTTTTGATTGGTGTCTTTTGGATTATTGACTTGTGCCTTTTGACCTTTTTAACATTGTTGGCAGCTTTGCATTTAGGTTTTGTGACTAGTATGTCTTTAATTTTTAACTCTTGTGGTACACCTTTTGGCGGTTTCATTTCTATTTTTTTTTTTTTTTTTTTTACTGACAGTATACCTTTTGATTATTAACTTCTGCTAGTTCACCTTTTAACATCAAAGGTGGTTTTGCATTTATATTTTGTGTCTTTGGTCAATTACTTCTGGTTGTTCTCCTTTTGACTGTGTCCACAGAACTTCAGGTTTTTCCTGACTTTCCATACTGACGTTTCCTCAATAAATATTCATCTCTCTGTCCAGCTACTCCAGTTAGCCTCATTCCCTCTTACCAGCCTGCGATTCAGGAAGGTCATCAGAGGGTGGAAAAATGAAGTGACAGTTGATAACTCTCCCATCAAGTGATGTGTATTAAAAACAAAATTGTTTATTCATGTAAATTGTCAGAGAGGTGTGATGTGCACATTTCGTTGCATTTTATTTATTTATTTATTTTTAAAACTGATATTAATTTGCTGACATTGCTCTCCAAAGCATCTGATAAATCAGGTGTCTGTTTCGGGTTTTTCATATTTTTGAATTATGAGGCATATCTGAAGTACCAATCTTCGGGTCACATGTTGAATTGGTGGTACAGAAGAGTGTCAGTTCAGACGTAGACACCTTAACCACTGATCGAGTGTTACTCAGCCTCTAAAGCAGTACGATTAAAATAACTATTCATTGAGCACAGCGAAAAGTGTGTTTCTTGCTTCTTTGATAATGGTAAAATCTGGAATGTGGAATTGTGAGCTTTTAATGCCTTATCACTCTCATTGTCTACCAGCAGAGGTTCTCTATTTCAGTTGTGTTTTGTTGTTTTACCTGTTCAGAGATGCACATAAAGCAGAAACATATTAAGTTTCTCAAATCTACAGCTCAAGTTCCACTTTACTAAAAGCACTGGATTGATATAATAAAAGGATTGTTTTATTTTTATGCCAGGTCTTCATTTTGCATGGTTGCAAAAAGTAAAATAGGCCGTCATGGTGGAGGAAATCTCCTTCATGACTTTGTTGTTTCTTTTAGTGTCAAATGCAGAAACTGAAAAGTACAATAAAAAGACATCATTGAACGATACCCGGGTGAATGTTGTTATTGGAAAGTAAACACCTTGAACTCTTTGTCATGATTCTGTAACCATTCCTGAACAATGTTTGCAGTGTTGAAGGGCTTACTGTCTTGCTGAAAAGAGGCCACGGCTATCAGGGAATACCATTGTCATGAAGAGTTGATATTGTCAACTCTTAATAATTGACACAATCAACTCTTTGATTGTGTCATCAATAAACTTTAGGTAGGTGGTGCGTGTCAAAGTAACATTAAAGCGAATGGCAGGAGCCATTCAGGAGTTCCCAACAGAACATTGCCTGGAGCATCGCACTGCGTCTGGCTGCTTGCCTTCTTCCTGTAGTGCTAACTGTTGCCATCTCTTCTGCATGTAAATGACACACACACTCTCCAAACCATCCACATGATCTAAAAGAAAACTTGATTCATCAGACCAGGCCAACTTCTTCCATTGCTCCATGGTCCAGTTCTGATGCTTACGTGTCCATTGTAGGTGGTGCACAGGGGTCAGCATGGGCACTCTGACCGGTGTGCGGTTATTCTGCAAGCTGCGATGCACTTTGTGATCTGACGCCTTTCTCTCATGGCCAGTATTAAGTTTTTCAGCTACACTAGTTCTTCTGTGAGACGGGGTAGCCTTTGCTCCCCATGCATATCAGTGAGCCTTGGGCACCCATGACCCTATCACCGGTTGACTGGTTGTCTTTCCTTTGACCACTTTTGGTAGATGCTGATCACTATACAAGACCTGCCATTTTGGGTATGCCTGACCCAGTTGGCTAGCCAATTACAATTTGTCCCTTTTCAAAGTCGCTCATATCTGTACACCATTTCTCCTGCTTCCAACATGTCACCTTCAAAATAATCAATTTTACTTACTTCACATGTCAGCTGTTTTAATGTGGCTGATGGGTGTGTGTGTGTATTTATAATGCAAAATTGATTCACTTGCTCGTTTACATATCAACAAACACCCTATTTCCTGTTCAGTTAAAAGGCTGAAAGTTGGCATTATTGTGTATGTAGGACTGTAGGTATCGACTAAGAAAGGACATTTTGTTCTATGACTGTTTAAGGTGTAACACCCCTAATCCCCCATATCCCAGGTCCTCCCTGCAGGTTCTTCCTTAGTGTCCTCTGATTTCCTCCCACAGTCCAAAAACATGCAGGTTAGGTGAATTGGCGATCCTAAATTGGCCCTAGTGTGTGGTTGGTGTATGTGTTTGTTTGCCCTGTGATGGACCGGCTCCCTGCCCAGGGTTTGATCCCACCTTGCACCCTATGTTAGCTGGGATAGGCGACCCTGTTCAGAACTAAGCGGGTTAGAAAATAACTGAAAACAGTGTATAGCATATTCAAAAGTAAGCAACTCTAGTGACCTAATAATCATAGTATTGCTTATTATTTGACTGGCGCCTTTATCCAAGGAAACTTAAAACACTTGAGTTACAATTGGTTTCTTTTACTTTTCCAATTGGAGCACAGGCAGGTGACGTGATTTGCTCGGGGTCACACAGTGTTAATAACAGGATCTGAACCCACGGCCTCTGGGCTTTATGTTCAGTCACCAGTTTTACACATGTGCGCATGGGAGGCAGCTAAAGGGCTCAAAAAACGATAATTCCATGCCGGACCTGGGGATGGCAGAGTGCACTGATCCTTTCTCTTTTTCCTCTCCAGACTGAACATGGGCAATTCCACCTGGGCCCGATGACGCCACTTCCGGTTCCGGGCCCAATAACATCACGTCCGGTCCCTGCCCAGACGACATCACTTCCGGTCCCTGCACAGACAGTGTCATTTCCCCTCCCCAGCTTTAAAACCGCCATGTTTTGTCTGCCTGCCAGTTCTGTTTTGGACTAAAGTCTGTTAAGACCTTTGTTTTGAACAGCCCTTTGCTTTTGGCAGCCAACTTCAAATATACGGGTGGCTGCCCTAAAACCTTTTCTTCTGTATTGTTTGAATCATTTCACACCAGTAGTGCCTGCCCATATTAGCCTTTGGTAAAGAACAAAACAAAAAAAACCTGCAAATACTGTATAAAGAAGAGCACTTTAGTTAATCGGGTGTGTCAGAAGTACTGTGTAACTAACTGACGGCACTACCATTGACGTCCATTGTCTTATGAAATTTAACACCGCTAGTTGTTATTATAAAGAATGAATGTTCTCCACCAGGAGGCAAAAGTAGTTTGATTTAATTAATGACAGGTGCAGCGTGATATGAAGATAGCGTGGGGTTAGAAAGGAAACTGCAGTTTATATGTAGGCTGAAGATCAAAGCCATGGGGTACATACCAAGGACCGCACAGTGTTCAACAGTTTGTGTGCTGCGCAAAGGGCTGAGTGCTGCCGATAGTGAGGATGGAGCAGAACTCCAGATTATCCCGGGCTAAGATAGTTGCACAGTGGAATAATAACCTTTGACAAAGAGCCACTTTTTCTTCTGTGTATTTAGATACTCAAATAAAAGGTTAACCTCAGCGTCACATTTAATATTCCTGTTATACACTAAATCAGTTCCTTTTCAAGTACTTTGTTATTTGGATAGCTTTAAGAAATTATGGTGTTTTTAACTAATATTAATAGTTAGATGCAGAACATGTTTCAGGTGCTTTTCTTTTGTTGAGTAATATTGATTGTAATTGTTAGTATTCATTTTCTTTTTATAGTTGTTTTTCTTTTGTTAATTTTTACTTTACTATTGATACAGTATGAGTTGACGTTTAGTGGGTAACTAGACTGGTGTGCTGTTATTACTAAGGCTGAGGAAGAGTGGACTGCATTTGCAGAACTAAAATCTTATTGGGTGATCATTGAGGTTTTTTATCTCTTTGGGATTCCTATTGCTTTATAACAAAAAAACTAAAGTCACAGATCTTAAACAACTGTTAACAGGGCATCAATTGATGCCATTTTCACATCACTTGAAACCTTCCGTGTATGAAAGCTGTTGAGCCGCCGTAAGCCTGTTTGTTAAAGTGAACCCAAATTATAACATAGATTCCTATAGACTTCTCAGGCTTAGTTGACCCACTGCTTTGAAAATCGTGTTTTGCCCTGAACTCACACATGTTTAGTATTTAGTAGAAGCACGAGTGACCAAGTATTGGAATGGTCATTTGTAAATTTATACTTAATTTAAAATAGTAGTATAAATAACAGATGCCTAGTAAAGATGCTACAACATTGGTGATCTTTCCATGTGGATAATGAGTGCCACAAAAAGTAGTGCTCCTCTGCCTCTATTGGGATGGCAATATAGATTGCTTACCACATTCTGTAAATCTTAAAGTGTATCGACATATTTTATCCTTCAGTATTGATGCCCGAGTGTCTTTACAGACCCACCTTAACTTGTTTGATTGCCCCATTAGCCAATTTAGCCTTAACATCATCAGTTGATGTGTTTCTAATACTATAATAATGTCGTCTGCGTCTGAAATGAATTACCTATTGGAGAACAGAGTGTAGAGTGTTCCTTTCTCCAAAAAGCCATTCATATCTTGTAACATTCAACCAGTGGGACCCAAAAGTAGGTCGCGTGCTGCTGCTGCTGGGTGGTCACAAGTGGCTTGCTGCTCCAATGATCACACTCAAATCACCAAGTGGAAAATGGCAATATGCAAAAACCTTGACCCCCCCATCCCACACCAATTGCGATTGCATCACCATGGGGGATCTTAATGGGTCACAAAAATACCAACATGAGAAATTGTGAATTGCAATATCCAAAAGGTAGAGAAACATTGTCCTAGCAACCACTACAATTTACTGCGGTGTGTTTTGGCAGTGACAAAAAAGTACATTATTGTATTTTTGTGGGGTTTTTTTTTGTCTACGCCCATCCACATTTTAAAATTTTGGACTACAAGGAACTTGCTAAAATTATGAAGTCCTAAAATCAACCAATTACCTGCATAATTCTCTTTTGCATTTAACATAAAAGCACCTGTTCTTTCCAGACCCCAGGCAGCATTCTAATTCAAGGCTCCTCATATCTGTGATGTTACTTTTAATGGGTTGGTAACTGGCTGTGCTGAAGTGGCACAGCAAAATATCAAGAAGAGAGAATCCTTTCCTTTAATTGATATCACGCTCCCAAAAAGAACCTCCTGCCCTGTCTGTCATAAGGCCTTTGACTCAAGACCTGGACCCCTTGACCATCTATGGACATACCATATGTATTACCTTGTACCCACAAGTGCCAGGCTTCATCTCCAAATCCCCCCCCCCCCTTTTTAAAGTGTGTTTATAGTGTGGCATTCATTTTTTAAATTTTATATTTTTAACAACATCTCAAGAATGCTTTGATAGTGAGACATTAGATTTGCTGCTATGTCACTTTCTTGAGGTTAATGCGAAAACAGCAAAAGAGAAAGTCCTAAACTACAAAGCAAAAAGTAGGAGTTCTTCATTCTAAAATAAACGATGGATTGATTTAGCAAGTCGTTTCCAACAAATACATTGGAATCCTTAATAATACTTCTGATCATCTGTTATAAATCCCCCTTTAACGTTTTCACACGAAATATAACTCTTTATATATTTATATATAAAATATGTGTGTGTGCATTTAATAAATAAGATTATTTTAATGACCAAGAATGGTACAGGGTTTTTGTTTTTTGTGTTTCTACCAGTTATTTCTATTATTTTGTTGGTAATTTGCCTTCTCATTGAATAACTGAATTCCCCATTGAATTTAATCCCAATTTAGGTGTTCTTTTTAATAATTAATCTGCTGGGACCATCCTTTCCAACTGAATATAAATGCAGAGGGGGAGTCCCAGGAGCAGTGATTTCAGGGTGGTCCTGCCTCTGCACTAGTAAAGGTCTGATTGATTGGCTGCTGACCTAAATCGGCTGATTTTTTGCAACAAAAGATTCAGACTCTATGATTGGTAAATTGGCCATTCACAAAAAGTGCTTTTTTCAGCATCTGCTTTTCTAAACCTTATGGTAATTTAGGAATAGTGCTACTATAGGTAACATATTGTAGTAGTTGAGCGAGTGAACATGTCTTTTTTTTTTTTCTTTTCTTTTTTTTGAGTAGTAAGAGCAGTAAGGCTGACTTTACTTGTGAGAGAAGATTGGGAACAAAGTAGAGTTATAAACTGAGTCAAAGGAGTCATCCAGTGCAGTTAGAGAAATTACAAGAAAAGCTGCACGGTAAGCAAGCTTGTGTTAAGTACAGCAGCTCACATTTTCAATTAGAAATTGAAAAAATAAAGAAAAATGTGAAATTGCTATTTAGTAAAGAAAAGGATCGGTAGCTCAACAGCAAAATCTGTCTGTTTGTCTTGTAAACTTGTGAAGCATATTAGCCTTGTCTGTTAATGAGGAACATCTGAGGAACATTTAATAGAGTGGCGGCTGCTTTTACAGGTTTGCACTGTGTTTATTATTTGTGTGTGAAACAGTGTAAGTTTTGGTAAGTAACAAGTAATGCATCATTTAAAATGGTAATCCATATTTATAATTACACCTCAAGATTTAGGTGTATCGAGCTGGCAGGGGTGGGGAGGTGTGGAGACCAAAAACACAAAAATCACCTATGTAAATATAGTGAATGTTAAGTTTAACAGAAAAAAGCTTAAGTGCAATTAATGATTAAAAATTGTAATTGCAAGTGCATGTGTATTTACATTTAAGCTGTGTTCAATTGCCAATATCAATTATTTCAATCAATGTGTGAGAATATATATATATATATATATATATATATATATATGAAAAATGGTGAAAACTAAATTATGCATTGTTTCAGTTAAGTACATTGCAGAAAACATTGGTACAATAAGTACTCTTATCTGAGTGTCAGAAATCAAATTGAAAATGTCTCTAGACTTTAAGAGGCAGATAGATATCTGTATGCTCATCCATTATGATCCTGGGGATAATGTAGAAAATAAATAATGACTTAATATGAATACTTATGAACTCATCAAGAAAATAATTTACATAATAAAGTGAATACCAAAGGTATCCTAAATGCAGTCAGCACGTATTTAAACTTTGTAAACTCAGACTGTTTAAAGTGGACACGGACCTCATGTGTCTAGTTTGTTCTCATGTTTGGCTTTGTTGCCTATTTTAGTGGTTTGATAAGTAAAAAATAAAAGATCTTCAGCAGGGTACTAAACGTGCTATCAAAATTATTGATGCAGATACAGATGATTTGGTAAATGCATATCAGAGTTTGATGTGGGTGAAATCATCTCAGCTGAAGTCAGATACCCATTACATGGAGTACTTTCCTTCAGTCAAGCAGAGAGGGTAATTGTTTAAAAGACTCACATTAACAGCTCATAATCTTTGGTTTAATGCAACATTTTTTTTTTTATACCGCTCCTTTCATTTAAGATGATTTTCTTCCACTTTTCTTCACTTTGTGTTCATATGAATTACTTTGAATTTGCTTTGGAATCATTTGTTTTTTTTTTATTTTTGTTTTTTTTTTGCCTGGCATCTCCTGACTCACCAGTGCGACGGCTGGACAGGTAAGGCCGAGAAGGCAGTTAAAGAATGCACCAGGCTTGTTTTTATTTAAAGAGACAGATCCAAGCATTGTTTTAACCTCGTTGTATTTAATGAAGACTTTTTTCTATTGGATTTTTTAAACTCCACTTCACTTCTGTTTACAGCGATCGGTTCATAGCTTATCATAGTTGTTACTTTTCTTGGTGATTTATTAAATTATGGATTTTTACAAATGTTCATTTTTTTCCCTGTGCTTAAATCTCATTAAAAAAAAAAAGTGTTTTTAGCGACCGGTTCGTAGCGCTATATCGCAAACTCTTGCATTGTTAGTTTTCTCTGTTGTTCAACTTTTGCTCAGTGTTATTCAATGTTTTTACATTTAGTTTACTATTACGCTGTGCATTCTATGGTATTATTAACTATATTTGTGCTTAAAAATCTTTAAAAAAAATATATTTACATACAGTTCATACGGTCTGAATTGGATTAATTGTCTTTACATACAATTCTATGGGGGAAATGAGTTCGGTTCACGACCAAATCGGTTTACGACCAGAGTTTTGGAACGAATTATAGTCGTGACCCGAGGTTCCACTGTGTATATATACAGTGGAACCTCGGTTCACAAATGTCTCAGTACGCGTACAGCTCGGTTTATGACCAAAAAGTTCGGCAAACTTTTGCCTCGGTTCACGACCACACACTCGGTATATGAATAACCCAGTTTCCCTTTCGGTTTGCACATGTTCAGTCTCTCCCTGTGCATTTCCTGTGCAGCAAGAAAGAGAGCACGACACACATGCACACACACACAGGCAGCACGCGCGCACACACACACAGGCAGCGCGAGAGAGAGCGCGACACACACACACACACACACACACACACACACACACAGAGGCAGCGCGAGAGAGAGCTGGACACATTAAGGTCGGAAGGCAGTTAAAGAATGCATTGGGCTTGATTTTGTTTTCACTTCTGTTTCCAGCGATCGGTTCGCAACGTGCATAGTTGCAATGTTATTTTTCTTGGTGGTTTATTAAATTACGGATTTTTTCAAATGTTCATTTTTTCCCTGTGCTTAAAACTCATTAAAGTTTTTTTAGCGACCGGTTCGTAGTGCTATAACGCGAACTATTGCAGTGTTAGTTTTCTCTGTTGTTCAAGGTTTTCTCAGTGTTATTTAATGTTTTTACATTTAGTTTACTATTACGCTGTGCATTCTATGGTATAATTAACTATATTTGTGCTTAAAAATCTTTAAAAAAAATATATTTACATACAGTTCATACAGTCTGAATCGGATTAATTGTATTTACATACAATCCTATGGGGGAAATTGCTTCGGTTCACGACCAGAGTTTTGGAACAAATTATGGTTATGAACCGAGGTTCTACTGTATGTATATATATATTTGCTTCTTTACCAGTGGTCCTTGCTGTCTCATAAGATTAAAAATGACAGATTTCATGCATAAGCATGTAAAGTATCATTGTGGACTACTTCAAGGTCAGTTATTACAAAAGCGTTATTTTAGATTTTTTTTTTCCTATTCCAATTTAGTATATTTAGACTTTAAACATTTAAATTGAAACACATTGTATTATTTTTAAATATATGATGCAACTATACTTGTTTATTGTGTACTTAAACCTCATGAAGTAAATCATTACATTTCTTATGAATACTGTGAGTTAGGGTAGCTTATGCTAATACAGACATTTATTGTCATTTGCTTGTAAAGTAATATTGTCTGGAAGTGTCCTAAGCTTATCAAGACGATTTTACTTTTGTAATAATATTATTTGTGATTGTAATGAGGTGGATTTCTGACTGTGTGATTGTAGATATTGCAGATTATGTTTAGGTTTTAAAAAAATCTGTCTTGATGCTGTTCACTGAACCACCAACGTAGTCTGATTACATAACATTCTCAAACCCATTTTTGTTGTGATCTCTGCCATGCACAAATAGAATAAAATGGAGAGGAATAAGTCTCAAAACTAACAACAGACAGACCTTCCCTTTTACAGATCTGCACTCCCCCAAATATTCCTCAATCTAGGCAGAAATGTGGCTGAAGCTTTAAAGTAGAAAAGTATCTCAGCTGGGGTGAGGACCTCTGGTCCAGGACAAATCAAGCTAAATTTATAATGAAATATCTTTATTGAAGGTTTTCAAAAATAGAGCTAAATAACAAGGCAGAGAAAAGAGGCAAAGATTGGTTTTGCGTAAAGAGCAAAGTACGAACAAATGTAGAAAATCACAAAACTACAAAGTCCCTTAATACCAGAGCCATGGGCCGAAGCCCAGAATATAAGAAGAACAGGAATCAAAATAAAAATATCAATGCCAACATGAACTGTTGCTTCTCCTGTTATACTTCTGGAACAGACCCTCAGATGCATCATCAAGTGACCCTGCCCATTAAACTCAATATAAAGTAGACAGGGCAGAAAACAAACGAATAAAACATATAACAAGATAAACAACTCAACATTAACTCGATAAAACATGGGGCAAAAGTTAAAAACCGTAATATGCAAAGGTAAAATTTGAACAACAATAAAATGAAATTAAATAAATGAAGAATGTACTTTGAAACCGAAAACAGTTTTTATTAATTTCAGGTTTGTGTAAGGTCAAGAGAATATTCCAGAAGCATAAGGACAACAGTCCAAGACAGAAGGCCAGTTCACTCTGGGGTCCTGCACATCCACTGCACACGCACAAGAGAGTGCCCTGTTAGCCCTTTACATTATGAAGCCTTGGCCTCTAGGAGGCCACACTACCAGTACAGTGGATTGCACATTTGCATTTTGTAAGTTCCTTGACAATTCTCTGAATGTCCTGAGTTTCTGGGTGGTCCTAGTAAAGGAACACAAATCCTAGTGATTAGTTGTGCAACACTTCATGCACTGCAGATTCAGTCTTGAATGCTGAAAGTCTGCACACTTCTTATGTACTGTCAATTTTGAGAAAGCCATCTGCATATCTTATGTTAATGTTGCATTTTTTTTTTAACCTACAAACATAGCTATTAGTATATGTTTTTTGTTTTTAATTTTTAACTTGTTTGTAGTTTTTAATCCTTCTCTGTCAATAAATGCCTTCTCATTCCAGCATTACTCAAGTTGTTTTGTTTCCTATTTCTGAACTGAAATAAGAATCCCAACTGTCAACCAAATCCTGAACTAATAAAATGTGAGAGTTCTTGAACTCCTGAGTCATGGTTCCTGGAGCAGTGTCAGTATCACATGGGATTTGTTTCAAGACATGTGAGATCACCTGATGAACATCACACTTTACTTGGTAATGGAAGACAAGGGAAGAAAAGCAGAAGTATAGATACGGTCATATTTATTTCTCTAGTGCTTAAAAGCATCATAACTATACACTTACCTAAAGGATTATTAGGAACACCTGTTCAATTTCTCATTAATGCAATTATCTAATCAACCAATCACATGGCAGTTGCTTCAATGCATTTAGGGGCGTGGTCCTGGTCAAGACAATCTCCTGAACTCCAAACTGAATGTCAGAATGGGAAAGAAAGGTGATTTAAGCAATTTTGAGCGTGGCATGGTTGTTGGTGCCAGACGGGCCGGTCTGAGTATTTCACAATCTGCTCAGTTACTGGGATTTTCACGCACAACCATTTCTAGGGTTTACAAAGAATGGTGTGAAAAGGGAAAAACATCCAGTATGCGGCAGTCCTGTGGGCGAAATTGCCTTGTTGATGCTAGACGTCAGAGGAGAATAGGCCGACTGATTCAAGCTGATAGAAGAGCAACTTTGACTGAAATAACCACTCGTTACAACCGAGGTATGCAGCAAAGCATTTGTGAAGCCACAACAAGCACAACATTGAGGCGGATGGGCTACAACAGCAGAAGACCCCACCAGGTACCACTCATCTCCACTACAAATAGGAAAAAGAGGCTACAATTTGCACGAGCCCACCAAAATTGGACAGTTGAAGACTGGAAAAATGTTGCCTGGTCTGATGAGTCTCGATTTCTGTTGAGACATTCAAATGGTAGAGTCAGAATTTGGCATAAACAGAATGAGAACATGGATCCATCATGCCTTGTTACCACTGTGCAGGCTGGTGGTGGTGGTGTAATGGTGTGGGGGATGTTTTCTTGGCACACTTTAGGCCCCTTAGTGCCAATTGGGCATCGTTTAAATGCCACGGGCTACCTGAGCATTGTTTCTGACCATGTCCATCCCTTCATGACCACCATGTACCCATCCTCTGATGGCTACTTCCGGCAGGATAATGCACCATGTCACGCTCGAATCATTTCAAATTGGTTTCTTGAACATGACAATGAGTTCACTGTACTAAAATGGCCCCCACAGTCACCAGATCTCAACCCAATAGAGCATCTTTGGGATGTG
>JANRMT010062841.1:2042416-2084923 GCA_026402145.1 Polypterus bichir lapradei | reverse complement strand
TTCCATACGCACGTGTATGAAAAAATATATTTCCTGTGTATCATTAAGGATTTTTAATTGTATTGTGTGAATAATTCTTGTAATGTCCTTGTTAAAAAGCCCAAAGTATCAAAGTGAAAAAAGTGCATTTTGTCAGTATCAGTTTTGTTGGAATTACTAGTTGTTAAGCTTAATTTTTGCTTTTTATAGATTTAAGCTCATAGTATTATTCCACTGCTTATAAAGTGCTGAATTTTTTATCACTTGATTAAATTTACAGAGTGAGATAAACCAAGCAGACATGTAAAATAGTAAAGAGAAGGCTAGAACACTCAGAAGAGAACAATGCCGCAGGAGTTCTACCCATGCAGTGTTTATGAAAAGCAGAAACAAATCGGACTGCTTGAGGGAACTCCAACATGCTGTCATTTGTAGTTCTGCCAGAAAGGCCTTCAAGCTGGCTAAAGCTTGTGCAAGTGTCATGGCTTGTGGTCAGATCAAGACACCGCTGCCCTGAATTCATTGTTTTGAATGTGGATACACATTTGCTTGCTTTTATTATATTTTTATGGTTGATTATCAGCGATGCTGCAGTGGCATAACAGACTGAATTCAAGTGTGTGTGTGCATGTTGCCACAGGGGGAAATTCATCCTTTTACAGAAACTGAAGTAATATTATACGAGCAACAGCAGCCATCAAACACACAAAAATTAAAAAAAAAAAAAAAAAAAAAAAAGACAAAAGTGACTGACTTGGAAAAGGAATTGAGAAGAAAGACAGAAGAGAGGAGGCTCAGTAACCGGTCAGAATGATTGTCAAGCCTTCACTTTGGAGAAAATGTCAAACAGCAGTGTAATATGAACAGCTACTTGGGAGCTGTCATCAGGGGAGCCAGAATAAAGTAGTGACACTTCAGTCCAATGGAGTGTCCTTTACTCAAACACCCAGGTCAGTCCACAGTTAATGAGCCTGCCCACCCATGGTAGATTTATTTATGCTTGGGACTTTTGTAAGACCACTGCATTTAGACTGTAATGCCTACTCTGGCATGTAAATATTAACTACTAGATATTTAAATATTAGGCTTCAGTGCAAGCCCTGGAAGGCCATGGTGATTGCAGCTTTTTTCTCTAACCAGTCTTCATATTAGAAGTGAGGTCCTACTGTTAATAATACAGGAAACGTAGCTTTTACAGAAGCTCAAGACATGTTACTGTACAGTTATGGCCAAAAGTTTTGAGAATGACACAAGTATTGGTTTTAACAAAGTTTTCTGCTTCAGTGTTTTTTAGATCTTTTTGTCAGATGTTTCAATGGTATACTGAAGTAGAATTACAAGCATTTCATAAGTTTCAAAGGCTTTTATTGACAATTACATTAAGTTTACACAGAGAGTCAACATTTGCAGTGTTGGCCCTTCTTTTGTTTTCCATACCTCTGCAGTTCACCCTGGAATACTGTCATTTTGAACCCTAAATTTCAATGTTTTGTTCCCTGAACCACTTAGTTATCACTTTTTCCTTATGGCCCAGTGCTCCATCATGCTGGAAGAAGTTAGGAGAAGTTGCTGTCGGATGATGTTCAAGAGGAGGGTGGACAAACAAAAACCCACAGATTCTGACTGATTCCAAGCATTGATTATGCAAGAATGGGCTGCCATCACTCAGGATTTGGCCCATAAGTTGATTGACAGCATGCAAGGGTGAATAGCAGAGGTCTTGAAAAAGAAAGAAGGGCCAACACTGCAAATGTTGACTCTTTGCATAAACTTAATGTAATTGCCAATAAAAGCCTTTGAAACTTATGAAATACTTGTAATTCTACTTCAGTATACCATAGAAACATCTGACAAAAAGATCTAAAAACACTGATGCAGCAAACTTTGTGACAACCAACACTTGTTCACTCTCAAAACTTTTGCCCTCGACCTATTGTAACACCGACAACAATCCCCCTGAAATGTACACAAGAATTACAAAAAAGAAAACTTCTGGTTTCTCCAAAAATAAAAAAGTAGAGCCATTAAGGCATTATAAAGGTGTGTTGCCGTTGGTATAAAGGAGCCCCAGCCATGTTTCTTGACACACTACTTCTGAGTAATTTGTTGGCTGAAAGTCCTCCATACCAGTGTGTCACCGAGAGGATGAAGCACATTGTTCATTATGATTTTATCCTCATTCTCTCCTCCATCACTACCTCCAGCAGGTCCAGTGAACATACCTTAACTAAGGTAGCCTTCTTGATCAGCTTGTTGATTCGCTGGGCCACTCCTGAAGTGATATTCCATCTTACAGAAGGTGTCAAGGGTGTCATTATTCACATTAAAGCAATGCAGTCTCTTAACAAAAGAGAGTCTTCTCTGCTGTTTCTTATATTGATCTACTGTGTTACCGGACCAGTCCGGCCTGTCATTTATGTTGGACCCTCAAGTATTTGTAATAGTGCACCACCTCCATATCCACTCCCTGAATAGTGCCAGGGTGGAGAGGCTCTTTGGTACAGCTAAAGTCAAAGGGCAGTTCTTTGGTTTTACTGATGTTGAGTTGTAGACAGTTCTCAAAGTTCTCACCCTGACTAACATACTCCATGTCACCCCCCTTGTCAGTACACCCCATTAGTGCAGAATCATCTGGGAATCTCTGCAAGTGACATGGCCTGATGTTCTATTTCTAGCCCAAGGTGTACAGAGAGGACATAAAAGGAGACAGAACTGTTCCTTGTGGTGCCCCTACGGTCCTTGGGTTTCACAAACTGCTAGTGTATTGTGCCATACATGCAATTGAAAGGTAAACTGGTCCCATATTGGCAAAACAAAAGAATTTGACTTCCTGAATTGTATTGTCATATAAAATCAAGTTAAGCACCTTGATTTTATAAGCAATGATTTAAAAAATCACTTTTTTTATATTAAAGACACGAGTGCAGTTTTTCATTCTGTTAATATCTGTGCTTTTTACCAGAAGAAGCACGTTGTCAGTGCCTTGCTATTTGAATTTTGCGGCCTTTGTGTTTGACCCATCGGCGCCTTGAAGAATGCGTTACGTGTCACACTGGGAGATGCCAGTGCCCATGATTGGGGCAGGATGGTTAGAAATGCCGCCACATAGGGTAAGGGTTACCAGGTAGACTGGTGATGTATTGATTGCCTTTTCTATGGGACGTGGAACATCTAAACTAGAAAATGCCATTCACATCATTTGAGGAGCACCAGAACCGTTCACTGCAGACACCCAGCATTAAGGAACAAAGACTACCATGCTATGCAATGCATGAGGTGAAATGGTGAAGTCTGAGTCACGTCTGCACTGCCTGGCCTCTTTGCATCACTCGAGTCTGCTTAAAACAGGCTGCATCCAAAAAAAGTTTTTAGGTCATTTAGATTATCTGAAGCGTAAAGTAATCTAAAAGCAATGAATATATTATTCAGAAAAAACCCTCCCGAATGACTAGTGCTGGCTGTTGAATGTATTAATATCACTGCACTGCCCTTCTTTGCACTGTCTCAGTATGCTCTTTGAGTTGGCACAGATTCTCAGGTTTTTGTATTTTAAGCCCAAGTTAAATCCTTTCTTTCCTCTCTGCGTTATTTGTATGAAGCGGAGCAATTGGCATTGGCATTTTAATGGCTTGTACTCTGTATATCATGGCTAAGGACGTTCATCAAAGGATACTTAAAATTCTATTATGCTGGAATGTTCCAGAAGGGGGCCTAGTGGTTACTAGTCTGTTCAGTCTCCCAGACTTGATATACTTTATTAATTTCCAAGGGGAAATTGTCTTTTCACATGAACTTTGGGGGTCAGCCGTTGCTCAACACCCCTGGAGCAATTTTCAGGTTAAGGGCCAAACAGCGTATGATCCCTTCTGGCAGTGTATCAAGATTTGAACCGGTAACCTTCCAGATAGTAGAGCAGGTCCGTAGTCACAGAGCCACCACTCTACCCTAGTTGTAGGCGTCTGCTGTGAGTGATGCCACAGACCTTAGATGATTTCAATGCACTTAAAAACTTGGTGGCCCTGCCCTGTGAGTTTGTGTAGCTGGGCTGTTGTTGAGCAGCAACACTTAATGTTGACTGGGGTAGATCTAGCAGAACAGAGGTTTTACATACTGACATATGGCAATAGTGGTCTCCTGTGACAGTGCCACTTTTAAAGTCACTTCAGTGTTTGTCAGTGAACAATACATGGCTCTCTGCTGATTTTTGGCACTTGTTAACAATGTGTGCAGCTGAAACACCAGAACTCAGTCATTTGAAGGGGAGTCCGCATACTTTTGGACATGTAGTGTACATTTGTTTAGTCATATTATTGTATGGAATGTTTAATGTACATTTCTGTTACATGGTGAGCTCACATTGGCAGGAGTTGAACCAGCCACCTTTGGGTATAAGGACTTGTTTCTTGGTCACTGCAATAAAGGGCCTTAATAGAAAAGCTATGAAGTGTGAAAGATGATTATTTTGGGTAAAAGGTGGTTTTTCTTTTTTTGCCAATATGTTAATTCACAATGCCATAATTCAGTCTATTTAAATACCATACCATAAACAGTATACAGTAATCCCTTGCTATATCATGCTTCGACTTTCGCGTTTCACTCTATCGCGGATCTTATATGTAAGCTTATTTAAATATATAACGCGGATTTTTCACTGCTTCGCGGGTTTCTCTGGACAATGGGTCTTTTTACCTATGGTACATGCTTCCTCGGTTGGTGTGCCCAGTTGATTTCATACAAGGGACGCTATTGTCGGATGGCTGAGAAGCTACCCAATCAGAGCACAGTGTTAAGTCCCTGTGTGCTGAATGGCTCAGCGACGGAGCACCGAATTCGATTGCGCTGCGTTAACCAGGAAGTCTCGTCTCGCTCATTCAGCATCAACGTGTTTCACTGTGTAAAGAGTTAACTTTTTTGTGCTCTTTTGTGTTTATCTTTGTGCGTAGTCAAGCCCTTCATTATGGCTCCAAAACGATCTGTCTATCGTAATGGCTGTAACATGTGATATCGGAGACGCTCGATATCTTTAAAATAATATTTAGGTTTTAATGTATATAAACAGTGTCTTTACATACATGATTTCAACAAATCTTACCTAATATCAAAGAGAATGCAAAGGGTTTATGCTGTATAACTGTGCAGGAAATGTTTATAAGAGTGTGGGAGAGTTTATAAGGGCTTAAAATATATAAAAATTACCAGTTTTTACTTCGTGGATTTTCACCTTTCGCGGGGGGTTCTGGAACACAACCCCCGAGATTGTGGGGGGGATCACTGTAATCTGTTTTTGATTTATTAAATGTTACAAGAATTAGAAATTTACACATCTGCGATTTTTCTTTTTTTTTTTTTTCATCTTAAAAGAGACTATATAATCTCTTTAAAAAGTGCATCTGACCAAGGGTGCAGTTTTTTAGGTGGGGTGATAAATAAACTTTCTTAGTGCTTGTTGGTTAGCTACAGTTTTCAGCTGCGCCTTTAGATGTGCTGTTGTGATGACTGATCATAATCATGAATGACCAAACAATTTTGATACTTTAAAATTAAAAAAAAAAGTTGTATTAATCATTGAAATAACTGTTAGAATAAAGGCTTGTAGTTTTCTTATGTGTGCAACTATTTTGTTCATCATAATCAAAGGCCGTGATTTGCTCTTACACCCACTTTATATGTTGAATGCACGCTAGGTGCACATAGCTTCTGAAAATGAATGGCGGTCGGTATCTGCCAGAGCTAATCCATCTGCACTCAATGTCTGAAAACCGAGATACCAACCATTCAACATGGAGTGAAAGTCAATCGCAGGGTTACATTCACTGTCACCAAACTAATTAAGAATTTGCAGTCAAACTCAATACAGTATGTGTATCCTTTGACCGTGGGTGAAAATGTAAAGTTTCTTGTAAATTGTGTTTGAAGCACATGAAAATTCCTCAGAGATGGCGGCCAGGCCATCATCTGAACCCAGGCAACAACAACCGGGCACTAAGCTCTGCACACTCTAGAAGCAGAGCAGCTACAATGCTTAGTCTGATGTAGTTAGACATGGAGTCATCTGGGACTTTTGGTTTTTTTGTAAATCATTTTTTGATCTCCTGCAGTGCGTGAGGCACTGATTTAGCCAAAACTCTGTGCAGTTTTACATTGCGTAGGTTGCTTGCACTGCTGCTGGTGGTCTGGTGGTGGAGTCACAAGTACAAGTGCCACCCATTTGAGCTGCTTATATATTTTTTTTTTCTTCCCCTGCAGGATTCAAGTGCCCAGTTTGTTCCAAGTTCGTCTCTTCTGATGAAGTGGACTTACACCTCGTAATGTGCTTGACAAAGCCAAGAATAACATATAATGGTGAGATTGTATTCTTATTAGTTTATCACTTGCATTTTCTTTGTATTATTTAAGAACAATAACAAATTGTGACAAGAACAAGCCATTCAGTCCAGCCAGCTTGTCCATCATATTCGCTAAGATTGTCAAAACTAACATTGCTCTTTCTCATTAGGAGGTCTGAAACTCGAAAATACACCTTTTGTGTATTCAAATCTAACATTTCAATACTTTACATTTGCTTACATTAAATTTCCTCTGCCACAATTCTGCCCAAGGTGAAGTACTTGGGCTGTCGTGTCCCACGTGACGTTCCACGACATTCTTCTGTAGAAAGTTTTTATTGAAATTTTGTTTTAGTAATGATACACTCAAAACAAAATGGATTTTATTGCAAAATTCATTTCACCAATATGCTAGAAAGGCAAAGAACTTACTTTAAGAGTCAAGTAGATGATTTGTGCGAACACATTTTGAGCTTTTGCCGAAGTATACAAATCTGTCTGCTACACTCGGCATACAACACAAGAAACATACCATGGATCCTTCTGGGATGCTGCATTTTCACAATCCCAGACTCTATTTAGCCTCGCTGCCTGTTTGCTTAAGTGATAAATCAGTGTGTCACTTTTCCAATAGTAGTGCATGTAGACATGCTAGACTGGAAAATATGAGATCTAACACATTAGAGATAACACACCTCATTTTAAAAGACATTATTTAGGTAATAAATCAGAAAATGTTCAGTTCAGTATATTTATTACTGTATTGCATGTCTGCCAGGCTCTAAGCAATGTGCAAACACAAAGGCGTTATATAACAGGTGAAATTACAGATGATGCCATTATTCCTTGCAGTACAATGAAAATCATTTGTTACTTGTCTCTCTAATGCAGAACAATGCAGCATCAATAAAGTACAAATTCATAACTACATAAATAAATAAATATGTAACTGTTACAAAACAAAAATACCATACACTGAGCAAAAGTCAGTAGTTTTACAAAAATTGTCTTAGATGATTATTTGATAATTTTTGGATAAGTGTGTCAACAGAAAAGAGCTCTTTTTTTGAGTTCCAAATATTACTTTTGCTAGAAGTGAAGCAATACAGTAAGATGTATGAATTTCCTTAAAGAAAGAGGCTTGCATAGTATCCAATCATATTTAAAAACCAACCAGGTGTTCATGTGTAGGTTGAACCAAGTTGATGAACTGAAACAGAAGCAGCTGTATAGAGGGAATAAAACTGGACAAGAGACCACCATACTACAGTAAATAGGTGAGGTTTGGGTAGATGTGGCAGTTATCCTGCACAACTTACACCACAGCAAAAGTGAGCATATTGACAAGACACAAGGTGCCCATTTTGCATCATCAACATCTCACCCAAGCAGACGGGTGTTTCTAGATGTGTCATCCAAGCTTTTCTCCAGAAGCACAAACGGGCAAGGATGTGGACCAGAAACGCTATGGCTGGTCATGGAAAGTGAGTGCAGCAAGTAAGAAATATGTCCCTTCAAAACCAACATGTGTCCAGCACTACTGTCAGTGCAGAAATGGAAAGGGAAACTGGGACCTTGTGGTACACCCATGTACAGTCTGGAGAAGTCTTATCAGAAGTGCTTCAACCAAAAAGTTACCCCATGTAGGTGGAAATAAAGCCAAATGACTCAACTATACAAGAAAATACAAGAACTGGGGAGCAGAAAAATGTCAACAGGTGCACTAAACCGTTACGTCAAAATCTGGAAATTTTTGGCTATAACAGAAGGAAGTTTGTCCATCAAAGGGCTAGAGAATAATACATAAATGAATGTCTGCAGGCAACAGTGAAGCATGTTGGAGGTTCCCCCACAGGTTTGGGGCTGCATTTCCACAAAGTGAGTTGGTGATTTGATGAAAACGGATGACCCCCCACCACTGCTGAGGCATACTTTTAATCATCATGTAATAAAAATCAGGGTGCTGTCTGATCAGTCCAACTTCATTTTGAAGCATAACAATGAGCGCAAACACATGGCCAAAAGTCACAAAATGAGGAGCAGGGAATCCTGCAACAGATGGTGTGATCCCACAGAGAGCTGATCTCAACATCATCAAGCCAGTTTGGGATTACCAGTAAAACAAAAGTCTGCGGCAGACCTGGGGCAAGTTCTACAAGAGGTTTGGAAGAGCCAACCATGTGAAGACCTTACGAATCTGTACACAAGTAGACCTTATGAGAATTCCAGCTGTTTACTGCACTTTCTAGGAAGTTTATTGATTAATGAAAATTTTTCATGGCATAATTTTTAATAGCATTCCTACTTTACAGCATTTTTTTCTGTACTGTATATCTATCTATCTATCTATCTCAGATATCAGTCATAGAGCACTGTACAAAGTATTGACATTTTACATAAACACAATATCATAATAAAACTATTTAAACTGACTGCACCACTAAAAACAAACAATATGCCACCAATAGACATAACATCCATCCATCCATCATCCAGCCTGCTATATCCTAACTACAGGGGCACTGTTGTCTGCTGAAGCCAATCCCAGCCAACACAGGGCGCAAGGCAGGAAACAAACCCTGGGCAGGGCGCCAGCCCACCACAGGGCACACACTAGGGACAATTTAGAATCGTCAATGCACCTAACCTGCATGTCTTTGGACTGTGGGAGGAAATCGGAGCATCCTTAGGAAACCCACGCAGACACGGGGAGAACATGCAAACTCCATGCAAGGAGGACCCGGGAAGTGAACCCAAGTCTTTTTACTGCGAGGCAGCAGTGCTACCCACTGCGCCACCATGCCACCGCATATAACAACTCAACTTAAATTACACCACCAAATTAAATGCTTGCCTAAAGAGATGAGTTCTTAACTGCTTTTGAAATTGTCTGATATAAACCTCTGCATGCAAAGCAGGAGGAAAACTGTAATCTTAGTTCAACAGACTGAAAAGCTTGATCACCGATTAACAAATATCAGGTACAGACATTCTGCATGCATCAGACTGTATTTGCACAGTGCTTCCATAGCACCATCAGATGGGTCACTTTTTCATATTAACAGCAAAATATATTTAAAATTCATTATCTCAATGATATTGAGGCTTTATTACCATCTTCCCAAGATGCATGTTGTACTGATGTTCATTTTATAGCCTCAGATACCAGAATTGATTATTGTACAGCTACACTACGTGTGCTATAATAATTAACTATTAAACAACAAGCAAATATTTATCATTCACGTACTATAAATACCTTAATGACTCTTCATGTCAAAGCGCCTTTTAAGAGCCGGTCTTAGCTTTTCTGATGGTTTGGTCTTAACATCTAGCTAATGCAAAGGTGTATGAGGCTGGTAAAAGTGTCTTTATTTAACCCAAGCACACTGCTTCCCGTGCTGCTAGAAATAATTCAGTGTTTTAAGTGAACCTGAAGTGAGCAGAGAGTGAAGAGATTTTAATACATTACAGGGGTGGACTTTTTTTTCAGGCTTGTTTGCTGTTTAATGGTGTGTGCCTGGTGGTCATTATCATTAAGGTAAAATGCTGAGGAGGTTCTGGCCAGTGAATCAAAATCATTTAACACAGTTCTGTTCAATGAAGAAGGTGGAATATGAAACAACCCTTTACCCTTGTTTGAATGTATGTGGGTTTGTGTGAGTTTGACATTCCTGTCTGCATGTTTTGTGAAGTTGGAGATTTTTGGCCATTCGTCTATATCTGTAAAGAGGCCATTGAAGAATAGATATAGTGAATTCAGAAAGTATTCAGACTGTTCAGGAAGACCTTTATCACATTTTAATATGTTGCATCTTTATGCAAAGATTGTTTTAATGTTTTACTTCATCAAGCAACACTGAATACCCCAAGATGACAAAGCAAAAACAGGATTTTATTAGAATTAAAAAATATAATGAAATATCCCATTAATGCAAGTCTTCAGACCTTTTGGTGTGATTTTTGAAATTTTACTCGGGTGCGTCCTATTCTTTTGCTCAGCATTGAGATGTTTGAAGTTCTCTCGTGGTCAATTCAGTTGTCCGAACATAAGTAGGAAAGAAGCGCACTGGGTTTGTTAAATTCAACTCTTAAGCCTCTTGGCCTTCCTGTTTGCCCCTTGTTTAGCCTTTTGTCTTTGACATCTTTGCCCATCAAGCCATTGTCATTAGTTACTAGTATACTCAATGTATACTCAATGCTGATGTTTTTTGAGCCTATACCCACTAACCCTTCTGGGTTAGCTTTTGCAAGTGTTTTCCAGGTTACCCAGCCAGGCTCAAGGATCTGTTGGTATACCTGAGGAACTCCCTTTAGCAGCACCAGACTTTCCTGCAGGCTCCCCATACCAGAGAGTTTGTTCCCTCCATTATTACTGCAAGACTAATAACCCACCAGTGTCCCCTAGTGGCCTGGGGGACATTAACAAGGGTAACAAACGTGATCATTCCCTGTCCCATCTTCACAAGTAGGGCAAAGAGACCAGTGAGAGTAAAGCCAGTGGATGATTTGGGAAACTGGAAACATGAAAAGAGAAGAGTGACTAGTTTGATGCCAGGGCTACAAGTTATGAGGAAAGATGAACAAAGCTGAGCCTTTTCATTTTAAGCAAAAGGATGTTAAGAGGAGACATGATTGAAGTGTTTAAAATTATGAAGGGAATTAGTCCAGTGGATCGAGACTGTGACTTTAAAATGAGTTCATCAAGAACACGGGGTCACAGTTGGAAACTTGTTAAGGGTAAATTTCACACAAACATTAGGAGGTTTGTCTTCACACAGACAACCACAGGCATGTGGGATGATAAGTGACAAAGTAGTGTGGTGGACAAGAGGACTTTAGGGACCTTCAAAGCTTGACTTGATATTATTTTGGAAGAATTAGGTGGATAGAACTGGCAAGCTTTGTTGGGCTGAATGGCCTGTTCTTGTCTAGATTGTTCTAATGTTCTAAAGAGGTATTTGGATAGCATAACTAATATCAGAAAACAACAGGAACAAGATCTGTGTAGTTAAAGATGGAGTGTTAAGAGTAGAGGAGGTGGAGGATATACTTCTGACAACTAAAGAGAATAGTAGGGGACAAGCTAAAATGATTTGGAAGGTAGAAGGATCAGTAATGGAGATACCTAATGCCTTGTGTATTTTTAATCCTTGTAAAATGAAGGCAGGATAAGCACTGGGACCATCAATATACAGGCTTTGACGAGAGGGAGGACTGACTGCTGAAATTGATGAAATTGGCATGAGATTTGAGGGAAATGAAGTGAAAAGATGAGTAGAGAAACAGGAAACTGTTTTTAGATGCTTTAGATCAGGGGTGTCGAACTCCAGGCCTAGTTGGCCGCAGTGGCTGCAGGAATTCATTCTAACCCTTTTCCTAAACAATGACCAGTTTTCACTGCTAATTGATTTCTTTTCCCTTCATTTTAATAGCCCTGTTTTTAAGGATTCAGTCCTCTGAATTGATTTGTTTATTCTTTAAATGGCAGCCAAACAGAAATGAGATGTGAAATGAGCCAACAGATGACCAGCTAAATTGGGGCTTCAAACTCCAACCAATTTATTAATGAGAAGCTGATTCTTGCTGTCAATTAAACCCGTTACTTAATTCCACAGCTTGTTGCTTCTCTCATTCTGCCACAGCAGACATTTCCCAAACTGTTGATTTTCTGTTTTTTCTAAGAACGCTGTCAAAATCCTTTGGTGACCTGAGAGTTCAGCCTTACCGAGACCGTCACCTTTCTTTATCTTCAGATATTGTGTGATGGGCACAGGTGAGCTGCTCATGTGGCGGCTTGTTTCGTGTCTCATTATTGTTTGGCTGCTAATTAAGGAAAAAGAGACAACTAAGGGGTCTGAATCAAGTTAATTAAGACTAAAGCAAAAGAAGTTAATTAGCAGAAAAATCTGGTCACTAATTAAGAAGATGGTTAGAATCAAAACCTGAGGCCACTGCGGCCCTCCAGGACTGGAGTTCGACACCCGTGCTCTAGATTGTGTGGTTAATGGAACACATTCAGAAAGTCATAGAGTAATGGAGTACTAAATGATACATAAAGAGAGCTTGTGAGTGCAGATGGTCAACAATATAGGTTTATTAAATGTAAACACATGGTGCAATATATTGTGCATCGACTTCAGGAAAGAGCTTAAAGGAAACTGAAAGGCTGTGTTATACATTTATAGTTCTGCACAAGGCCTGTGATGGCCTCAAATGATGTAATGTTTGCTATCTGAAGAAGAGGAACATTCCAGAAAAACTAGTAGAACTGGCATATATGTGTGATCAGTAACAACAATAAGTACTGCGTATAACGTAGAGGCCCAAATGTTTCATGTGCCAGTAGGGTGGGGTTTGGCTCTTGGCCTTTTCCTTTGTGACGCTGTGGTAGGTGTTCATAGTTAGGGTACCAGGGCTAGTGCATTATTGTGTGGTAACAGAAGCTCACTAGATCCATTATTAGTTGACCTACTTCCACGTCTGTCATAATGAGAACTAAAACTTGCTCCTTCAAGAAATTCTTCTCATATCTTTGTTTGGTTCTATAATTAATTAACTAGAATTGCAAATGTGTTATTTTGTTTTGCTATGGTGCCATTTTGAACTGTTGTCATCTACACACAATCGTGGGTTGGTAGAGGACATTTCCCGTAAGTCGCACTGTTCTGACATCTCTGTCAGTATTTAAACCTTCTGGTTCAGAAGATCACCCAAATTTCTAACAACAAAGATCTTTCTATATTTTGCTTTGTTACTTGAATGTCTGTTTACGATCTTGTACTCCTTTGATTTATAATAAATATTCTTCTTGTTTTGGCTTTGCTGTTTCTGTCTTTTTGGTTACTGACTTGTGTGTGTTTTCCGGACTATGTGCTCTCTTTGTCCTTTTCCTGGTCCTTTTCCTTGCCGGCAGTATACCTACACAACCTGCCACTCCAGTGCTTCAGATTAGGACGCGTTCACATAGACTGACTGGGGCAGACCAAACAGGTGACCCCAAGAAAACAGAGCCAAGTGTGTCATTTGCCTTACTGTCACTTACCAAAAGAGTGTTACTCCTTCTGCCCGTGCTTCTCACTGTTGGATGTGTCCCTTCTTGTGTATAAATCTCTGATAAAAACATCCTTGTCCCAAAGTCAGAAAGCTTCACACTGATCAAATAAAACAAGTTGGAAAATGTACTCAGGGTTTAGCAGTCCGGTGTCGCTATGATTCACACTGTCGAAGAAACGGTGATCTATTTATTTTTTTAGTGGAGACTCTAGGGACTAACCCAGCCTTGGCCCCGACCCTCACGCACTCACAAACAGAGACAAAAAGCCACCGGAAGTAAAACAACAAATAAAAAATGTATTAACAATAATAAGTGAAAACAACAATCCCACCCCAGTTCCCCTGGCGATTATAATTTAATACAACAAACCACAAACAAAAACCACACCCAGTAAAAGTCCATGATAAAACGGCAACAGGTGTAATGTAAAGATGAAGGTAAATAGTCCAGAGATCCGCACGTTAAAGGGGAATGGAAAGATAGTCCTACCGGTAGTTCCTGAATTGGTGAAGACGAGTGGACGGGTTCAGGAGCGCTCCTTTCTTCACAGGATGGTCATAAATCCACATACAATCCTAATGTAACAGGCAGACAATTCAGACCCCGACCAAGAAACGATTGAGGACACAAAAGAGAAAGCACAGCAATCAGACGAGAACTTCTGACACGAACCACAAAATACTTTTTTTTTTTTTTTCCTCTCTCTCTCCTTGGTTTCACTGGCCTCCTTTTAAACGCCATGCTGGCCTCCTTGAACCCAACAGCCCCTGCACCCTCAAAAGAAGACCAATCAGAGCCACTGCAGGGACTGCTGGGAGTTACAGTTTCAAGCCCCAGTAGCACCGCTACAACGGTGTAGCATTCAATTGCGTTCAAGGACTGTGCAGGCCCTGTAGTGGACAGAGTTCAGTAGGTCAGTTGTAAATCTTTACAGTCCATTTGTGGGATGTGGAGGTCAGAGGCCATCCCACCTGGGCTGGGCAAAGGTCCCTGGGCAGTGCTCTGGTTTGTCACAGGGAGCAATCTCACACACACACACACACACACGCCTCATATTCACACATAGTGACAATTTGCCAGTGCCAGTTAACATAACAAGATAACATAAATAAAACCCTTTTGTAATTCCATCTGTGCTTGTGCATGTCTGGGCATTGCAATTTTCATGAAATGGCTTGCAAAGCTTTTCAGTTATGACAAATGTTAGGGAATAATAGAAGTGAAACTTGTATTACAGCAAGTGACCATTTTAGATATCAGGTGAATGTGGCACTCTGGTGGTAAATTATAGGGTTACCAGATTTTCAAAGTCCCAACTCGGGACACTTGTTTAGCATGTATGCCTATGCAAAAAGCCCATCCTTGTTTGTTTAATGGCTTCTTTATCTCATTGGCATCAGAAAGGGATCAAGGCATTAAAAAAAAAAAAAACAAACCCTTTCATAAATGAACACCTAGGAGCCCACACAGTGCCTGAAGTGCAAACAAATAAATGGAACTGCGGTTTGTTTTTGTCTGCTTTTTAGATGTCCTTATGATGCTTCTCATATTTAACACACCGTCTTAATTAAGTTTTCCCCGTCTGATTTGTGACTGTATTATTATTCGTGTATTACATTGTTGAGATGTTGTGGAGTTTTGTACCCCTTGGAGTTTTGTAAATTTATTCTAAATATATTGTGAGGATGCTTGTGTCAGCAGAGGAATGTTTCATTAGATTGACAGCCTGTTCAAGCCAGAACATTTTGATATTCATTAGCTATTCATTGGTATGCATTGCCTGAAATTGGGACTGTCGCTGTCAACGGGACGTCTGGTCACCCTAGTAAATTATAGTGTCAATGAAGTAGCCAGTCATTATAAACTGCAGAAAATGGAGCTGTGAGGTTTGGCTTAGTGTAAGGTAAATACGAAGTAAATGTTTATTTGCTCTGTGCACTGTGGCTTACATGCCACCAGATACTTCATTCATATCTATGCCACCTTTTGTTTTCTGTGCTTACATTTTATAAGGTTACAGTTCAGAAAATAATTAAATTTACCTGTTAACAACAACAAGAACATTTATTTCTGTCGCACATTTTCATACAAATAATGCAGCCAAAAGTGCTTTACATGATGAAGAATGAGAAAAAAAAAAGACAAAGTAAGAATTAAAATAAGGGAACACTAATTAACATAGAATAAAAGTAAGTTCCGATGGCCAGGGAGGACAGAAAAAAAACAAAAAAAAAACAAAACTCCAGAAGGCTGGAGAACAAAATAAAATCTGCAGGGGGTCACAAGACCACCCAGGCCCCTCTAGGCATTCTACCTGACATAAATGACCTCAATCAGTCCTCATGTTATGACTTAAAACATCCAGAAAAGTGAGATGCTGGTGCACTGCTTCTCGTCTGTTTGCGCTCAAGCTGCTGGGAAGACTTCATAAACCAGAAACAACTTAACTAATTTGTAGTTCTTGTCGCATGGTTTGTTTCAGTTTTAAGATAGACAAGCTTAGAAATTCCCCAATGATTTTCAATTGGAGATTTTGAAATCTTATAACTGTGTACAACGCGTTCTGTTAAAGATGTCTGAAAGAATATTAAACTGCCTTGACAAATTTGATTGAAGAATAAGTGTGCCATGCTTAAACAAAATTGGTCTACGGGGGCAGAGTTGTTTCATGTGGACGGATGGAAGTACAGACAGACATGGACTATTGCAATAGGTGCTTCATCCATTACATGTGAATGCACCTAAAATGATACTTTCAGTTAGGATATATAAGGATGTATCTGTGTGAGACGGATGGAGCATCTTCAGGCCAGAAGTCTGGATGGTGCACAGTGATGTGTAATAGGTGTGACAATAAGACATCATGGAACAAATGATGTTGGGTGTCAGGGTGGTATGTGATAAATGAACATCATGCCAATTAAATGTAAAGATCTGTTTTACTGATGAAGACATGTGGGCAATAAAGAGAAGAAAGGTTTGAAAGAACTAAAAGGAGACTACTGATGGGGTCTCGCTTCATAACAGATTGAGGAATGAGTAGGTTAGGTGAAGTGCAGGAGGTAAGGATCAGTGAGAAGATGTAAAAAAAGCTATATGAAAATCGAATGGGCATATGGTAAGGATAAACGATGGGAACTTTGGAGAAGGCCTATCACAGAGGAAAAAAAATCAGGGCTGAGGGGTTGAAAGTTTGTTCAGAGACAGTAGGAGGACACATACGAGGGTGTCTTGATTTGGCTGGCAACATTAATTTTTCCCACTCTTCTTTGGTCTTTTACATTTTTTTTGAAAGTTGTTTTCAGAGTCTCAAAGACCAAGGAATCCAGTGGTTAGATCTATTTTTTTATTTCAGTGATAATGATGTTAAAAACAAATTATGTTCTCCCGGTGGGCATATTCTGTGCAGTTTCCACGTGGTTGCTGTGTCACATCATCAGCACAACTGTATAAAGGTCGGCTTGTTCATTTCCCTTTTCGTCTTGAAATTTCAGATTCCTCTTAAAAAAAAGTTTGTTCCAGTTGCGAATACTTCTTCTGTTCTTTGACTTCATTTAATGACTGTTCGATTTGCCTCTGGTCACGTGTCCCCTTTTTGTCTACAATATCTCATGCTGCATTCCAAATTTGATCTCTGATTGATATCGGCAGCTTTGTTTACTTATTTCACGTCTGCATGGTTTCTGCTTTTAGTTTGCTATTTTGATTTATGACTTCTCAAAATTCCTTTTTCATTTAAAACTGTTGCTGTCCAGTGACAGCAGTAGACAGGGAGAGGAGGAGACGCATCAAGGCAGCTTTACTCTAGGAAATGAATAGTAACAGGGACGATGAAGATCAAAGTGCACACTGAAATAAACTTGTGCCACCCATGGCAAATCCATCACTTTTTAGCAGTGTCTGTAAAGCGGAATTGGCGTAGAAAATGGATGTCAGAAGTGCTTTATTAGCATTTCTCTCTTTATGAGATCAACTGTAGGATTTTGATTTGTCTCTGTACAAACACGACATACATTGATCTCTAGGGATTGGAACTTTGATAACCCATTCCAGCCAAATCTGCCCATCCTTTTAAAATTGAGCAGTTGAAATTGAATTCATATAGTAGGCGAGCTCTTTTCTTTATATACCGTGTGTTGTTGTTATTCATGTTCTTTTTCCATTCCTTGTCAGACTCCTTTACTAAATGAGTTCCTATTCCTTTGAGTCTGATTAACGTTTGGCTTATAAACAAATAGAAGAGCTGCAGTATTATACAGGGAGTCATGATTACAGTGCAGGTTTCAAGCTGCTCTTCAATACTTTGATCTGCACAATAATTTAATTTATTGTTCTCAGCCTTTTAAAATGAATGTTTTTTTTGGTTTTTTTTTTCATTTTTTTTTGGCAGTTTGAAACATGCAGCCATGTGGAGTGCCAGCTTGCTCTGCCCTAGCTTGGGGCATCACTTTGTCACTGTCATTTTATAAGTACAGTCACCCCTCACCTATTGCTGGGGTTACGTTCCAGACAAACCCCCCCCCACGAAAGGGGACAATCCATGAAGTAAAAACTATATGTTCATACGGTTATTTTTATATATTTTAAGCCCTTATAAACTCTCCCAAACTCTTATAAACATTTCCTGCACAGTTATACAGCATAAACCCTTTGCATTCTCTTAAAACATTATTAGGTCAGATTCGTTACACTGTTTATATACAGTAAAACCTAAATATTATAGATAAGATATCGAGCGTCTCCGATATCACATATGTTACATGTTATGTTACAGCCATTATGATAGACAGGCCACCAGCAATAAATACGTACAATGCAAGAAAATGCACAAAACTTAACTCTTTACACAGTGAAACACGTTGATGCTGAATGAGCGAGACGAAACTTCCTGGTTAATGCAGCAGAATCGAATTTGGTGCTCTGTCACAGAGCCAATCAATAGACAGGAACTTACAGTAGCTGCGTGCTCTGATTGGGTAGCTTCTCAGCCATCTGCCAATAGCGTCCCTTGTATGAAATCAACTGGGCAAACCAACTGAGGAAGCATGTACCAGAAGTAAAAAGACCCATTGTCCAAGCAAAAAATCCGTATTATATATTTAGATATGCTTACATATAAAATCCGCGATAGAGTGATGCCGCGAAAGTCGAAGCGCGATATAGCGAGGGATTACTGTATTGTGCATTTCAGCAGTGGTTTATGTGTCTTCTTAACATATTTGACATCCAATTAAAAGCAGTTAATTCAGTTACGCTTTATTTAACTCCCAAGCTGGGCATTCCAAAGTTCACCTTTTATTTATTGTTGCGCAACTGGTACGGTTTTTAGCATTCCTGCTTCTTGAGTCTGATGTTTTGTGTTTGAATCCTGCACCCGGGTGCTCATTGTTGGACTAATTGGCCTTACTAAATTGGCCCTGTGAGAGTGTGCTTTTGTGGACCCTGCAGTGGTCCACCCGCCCATCCTGGGTTGGTTTGTGCCTCGCTTCTGAAGCTGCTGAGGACATCAATGACTTCTGCAGAGAAAAATCCATATGGACAAGGGTGAACGTGCAGCTCTACTTCCAGCGTAGGCTGAGAAAAGCCCACCTTCCACCAGCTATTCTAGCAACATTCTACAGAGGAACCATAGAGAGCATCCTGAAAAACTGCATCACTGTCTGGTTTGGGAATTGCACGGTCAGGGATTGTAAAGCCCTACAACAGCTGGTGAAGACAGCTGAGAAGATCATTGGTATATCTCTTCCTTCCATCATGGACATTTACACTACACGCTGCATCCACAAAGCCACCAGCATTATGAATGACCCAGCACACCCTTCACACTCACTGTTTACACTTCTGCTATTGGGAAAAAGGTACCGAAGCATTAGGGCCCTCACCACCAGAATGTGTACGTTTTTTTTCCCTCAAGCAGTCAGATTCCTGAACACTCATGGACCG
This sequence comes from Polypterus bichir lapradei, assembly GCA_026402145.1. Lineage (NCBI taxonomy): Eukaryota > Metazoa > Chordata > Cladistia > Polypteriformes > Polypteridae > Polypterus > Polypterus bichir. The sequence continues at coordinate 2,065,618 of JANRMT010062841.1, read as the reverse complement.
ACTGGTCTGATATCTGATGTATGTGTTGTGTTCTGCTCTGCAGTGTTGCACATTTGACTCACGTGCACCTTGTTATATATTATGTGTCTTTATGTTATGTGTCGTGGATTCTTCGTTGTCCTGTGTTCTGTGTAGCACCATGGTCCTGGAGGAACGTTGTTTCATTTAACTGTATGCTGTACTACTGTATATGGATGAAATGACAGTAAATACTCTTGAATCTTGAATTCTTCATGTAACTTTTCATAATTGCCCTCTTGGGCACAGCTGTTTATGCCACACTCAGTTTCTCACAGCGGTTTGGAGATGTCTTAGCCCATACCTTCTTGCACAACTGTTCAAACTTGGTCATATTTCTTGGTTTTCAAACACATTTGGTTGTGTTTAAGTCTGAACCTTGGCTTAGGCCATTCCAGTATTCGGTTTTCTTTGCCCGTTTTAATGGACTCTTGCTTTTGTGTTTTAAAATCTTTGTGTTACTGCCTGCCCCAGGTGTGCTAGAGTTACACCTCATGGATTGATGGCTGTCTGTTTTTACATTTCATGATAAATACTTTGAGGCCAAGCAGAATTCTGAGCTCCATATGCTGATTCAGCATAGCATGTCTGCACCATGACCAACTACCATCATTCTTGATTGGCGATAGCAGCAGAATGCACCTATCCTTCATGTGTAAAAAAAAAAAAAAATGAGAACAGATGTGCTGTTGCGATTTGAAAGGCACTTTGTGTTTTAAGTGTCAGATAAACAGAGATAGTAACTGAACAAAAATGAAAACTGGCTTTATCAGCAATAGCTTGTAGACAAGACAAATGCAAGTTTTTTTTGTTTTTTTTGAGGGTCTGCTAAATAATCAAAATGACATTAAGAGAAAAAAAAATGCATGCAGTCCTTCTTGTATTCCCAATTCCATGGCCTAAAGTCTCAAGACTGAATAAAGAGTTGGATAGTCAGGCAGTCAGACTGGTGGGGCTTGTTTGAGATTGCTTGAGGGTGTTTGCAAAGTGAACAAAACTGAGCACGTGTCTCCTCACATATGAAGCAAATAGGACTCTCTGGTTCAATCCCCACTGCTGAGTGGTTTTTCAGCCATCAGTGAGCAGCTTTGCCTGCTTGTAATGCATGTAATGTAAGAAAACTATTTTACAGTTAGTTGTAAACTGATTTGGTATATTTCTCACTATACACAAAGGCGCCATATGAAAAAAGATTTGTGTTTTTCTTTTTCTCCTACATCTTAAAGATATACTGTATGTGTTAATTTAACTGGCCAGTCTCATGTGCCCTGTGTCTGTGCATGAGTGTACCCTGGCATCTTGATTAGGGTTGTTTGCTGTCGTGTCCACGGTGCTGCCAGGATTGACAACATCTGAACTGGATTTAGTGGATCAGAGAATGTTACGTTTTATTATCTAAATACAGTGGCATGCAAAAGATTTGGCATCCTTGCTTAAAATATCTTGTTACTGTGAATAGTTAAGTATGCAGAAGATTAATCGATTGCAAAAAGGCATCAAGTTAAAGATGACATATTTCTTTATTATTTTAAGCAAGATTACATTTTTACTTCCATCATTCACATGTACAAAAACACTAAAAAAATGTAAAGGGCCTGAAGCAAAAGTTTGGGCCCCCAGCAAGGTTAGTACTTAGTAAAACCCTGTTTGGCGAGTATCACAGCTTGTAACTGTTTTTGTAGTCGGCTAAGAGTCTTTCAGTTCTTACTTGGGTGTCTTTTCGTCCATTCATCCTTGCAAAAGGCTTCTAATTCTGGTCCATGGGCCGTCTTCTGAGATCTCTTGACACGTTTTCAATAATGTTTAGGTTAGGTAACTGTGAGGACCATGATAAAACTGTCCGCTTATGCCTCTTCAGGTATTCCATTGTAGATTTGGAGGTGTGTGTTTTGGATCGTTATCTTGTTGTAGGACCCATCTTCTTTTAATTTCAACTTTATTCTTTACAGATAGTATGATGTTTGCCTCCAGAAGAAGTCCTGAAGTTTAAATAAGACTGGTCATGCAAGATCCTCTTTAGTAATGCTCTTATCATTTGCACCCAATTCTGGTTTGAAGTAGTGATAAATGTAGGGCTGCTCTTACCTTTTCCACATGTGTAATTTGCATGTTTTTGTTTGTTTGAATTACAGTGGACTCCAAAATGTAAATGTGGCCCAATGCTTGTTGTTTTTCATCATCTTTCTCTATAAGTACTATTTAAAAGAAGAGCAACTCCTGATATGCCACATTTGTTAAAAAAGAATAACTCATTTCATGGAGTGCACTAACATTTTCTCATGATGGTATGTTAGATATGCTACTTAACAGACAATAAATGTAAAGAACAAAGCACGGCGTTATATTGGAATACTTTTGTGTATTAGTAAGTACACATACCATGGCATGCTGGATGTACTGTAACTTCTGGATGGTCTTCTGGGGGGAACCCAACATAGAGTTGCAGTAGTCCAAATGGGATGTGGTAGATGAAATTTAATAGAACTACATACAGTGCATCCGGAGAGTATTCACAGCGCTTCATCACTTTTTCCACATTTTGTTATGTCACAGCCTTATTCCAAAATGGATTAAATTCATTTTTTCCTCAGAATTCTATGCACAACACCCCATAATGACAACATGAAAAAAGTTTACTTGAGGTTTTTGCAAATTTATTAAAAATAAAAAAATTGAGAAAGCACATGTACATAAGTATTCACAGCCTTTGCCATGAAGCTCCAAATTGAGCTCAGGTGCATCCTGTTTCCCCTGATCATCCTTGAGATGTTTAATTGGAGTCCACCTGTGGTAAATTCAGTTGATTAGACATGATTTGGAAAGGCACACACCTGTCTATAGAAGGTCCCACAGTTGACAGTTCATGTCAGAACACAAACCAAGCATGAAGTCAAAAGAATTGTCTGTAGACCTCCAGGACAGGATTGTCTCGAGGCACAAATCTGGGGAAGGTTACAGAAAGTTTCTGTTGCTTTGAAGGTCCCAATGAGCACAGTGGCCTCCATCATCCGTAAGTGGAAGAAGTTCGAAACCACCAGGACTCTTCCTAGAGCTGGCTGGCCATCTAAACCGAGCAATCGGTGAAGGGCCTTAGTCAGGGAGGTGACCAAGAACCCGACGGTCACTCTGTCAGAGCTCCAGAGGTCCTCTGCGGAGAGAGGAGAACCTTCCAGAAGGACAACCATTTCTGCAGCAATCCACCAATCAGGCCTGTATGGTAGAGTGGCCAGACGGAAGACACTCCTTAGTAAAAGGCACATGGCAGCCCGCCTGGAGTTTACCAAAAGGCACCTGAAGGACTCTCAGACCATGAGAAACAAAATTCTCTGGTCTGATGAGACAAAGATTGAACTCTTTGGTGTGAATGCCAGGCGTCACGTTTGGAGGAAACCAGGCACCGCTCATCACCAGGCCAATACCATCCCTACAGTGAAGCATGGTGGTGGCAGCATCATGCTGTGGGAGACTAGTCAGGATAAAGGGAAAGATGACTGCAGCAATGTACAGAGACATCCTGGATGAAAACCTGCTCCAGAGCGCTCTTGACCTCAGACTGGGGCGACGGTTCATCTTTCAGCAGGACAACGACCCTAAGCACACAGCCAACATATCAAAGGAGTGGCTTCAGGACAACTCTGTGAATGTCCTTGAGTGGCCCAGACTTGAATCCGATTGAACATCTCTGGAGAGATCTTAAAATGGCTGTGCACCGACGCTTCCCATCCAACCTGATGGAGCCTGAGAGGTGCTGCAAAGAGGAATGGGCGAAACTGGCCAAGGATAGGTGTGCCAAGCTTGTGGCATCATATTCAAAAAGACTTGAGGCTATAATTGCTGCCAAAGGTGCATCGACAAAGTATTGAGCAAAGGCTGTGAATTCTTATGTACATGGGATTTCTCAGTTTTTAATAAATTTGCAAAAACCTCAAGTAAACGTTTTTCACGTTGTCATTATGGTGTGTTGTGTGTAGAATTCAGAGGAAAAAAATGAATTTAATCCATTTTGGAATAAGGCTGTAACATAACAAAATGTGGAAAAAGTGATGCGCCGCTGTGAATACTTTCCGGATGCACTGTATATAAGGCATTACATTTGGAAAGTAAAAATGTTATTTTGAGTATACAGTGGGAGGTTTGAAAGGATTTAGTGTCACAGTGAACGCTTCACTATCAACTTCCAGGAAGTGTTCAGAAGCCATTAAGAAGATGGGTTATATAGCGCCTTGATGTGTGGAGTACAAGTCCGAGGAGGTTATGCTTAAGCTGTATAACACACTTGTGAGGCTTTACATGGACTACTGTTTTATTTTGGCCTGTGGGCTACAGAAAAAAGCACATAGCAGTGCTAGAAAAGTCCAGAGAACAACTAGGCTGATTCCAGGGCTACAGGGGATAAGTTATGAGGAAAGGTTAAAGGAGTTTAAGCAATTTGAGTTAAGGAGGAGACCTGATTGAAGTGTTTAAAATTTTGAAGGGAATCAGTCCAGTGGATTAAGATGGTGACTGTAAAATGAGTTCATCAAGAACACTTGGGACATATTTTGGAAATTTGTGAACGGTGGATTTAATTCAGACATTATGACATTTTTCTTTTACACAGATATCCACAGACACTTGGAATAAGTGACCAAGTAGTGTAGTAGACAGCAGGACTTCAGGGACTTTCAAAACTCAACATTAAACACAGAGGATTGGTGAGCTTTGTTCTACTGAATGGCTTGTCCTCATCAGAGTTTTTCTAATGTTCTTGTATAAAAGAATGGATCTGGCATTGACAGAGGTGACTTGAGTTTGGATTTATTCCTGAGGTGATACAGAGGCAGAATGGCAATTTATTATTAAACTGCTGACACTGGAGAGCACTTTTGCTGTACAGAAATGACTGGCAAGTTGTCTCAGTAACTACACACAGTGTCCCATCCATGGCTGCTCCAATTCAGTTTGTGGTTGAGATATCCTTTCTAGTTTTAATTTTACCAAACTGTCTTTTGCTGCTGTTTCCACCTCATTTGGTATGCATTGTGTTTGCTATTCTTACCCGTTACAGGGCTTGACTGTGCCAGTGTACATTATACTGTACTCAAGCATGGATCCTTTTGTTTCACTGTATCATTTTGCAAAGACGAGCGTAATCCAGTCCAGCACCGCCCCCCCAACCCCATGTGCCTGCACAGCATTTCTTGCACTCGGGAAGGTCGAACACAGGATGACATAAATCGCATCTGTAATTGCTGCAGTCTTGTGACTGTCAACGTTCCTGCTGTAGGCCAGATACTTCTGGTAACCGAGTGTCCTTTGGATTCAGCTTTCAAATGCAGCAAGTTTAGCTGCGCCGTTGCATTACAGCGTTTTTATTGTTGTGCTGTGTGGTTTGAAACTCCTCGGGGATAGTGGCCTGTTTGAACATTTGATCATTGTAAAAATTTGTTTTCTTACTGCCAGATGCGTCAAGAATGATTAAGGACAGCTGGGTGCCATTATTTAGTTTGTTTTATAATTAAAAACTTTTGGTTTAAATGTTGTTGTCCGTTGTGTGTTTAGAAAGCTCAGAACTAAAACCATACAAACATTAGAATTGTAACTAGAGGAGATCATTCAGTCCATGTGTTACTCGTTTGGTAAAACATGACAGGAGTTTCCATGAATGAAACTCCAAAGAGCATGAAGTGTGGTGTGCTGAAGAGTAGATACAAAGAACATTGCACAGGAATGGAGTTATAGTGTGTACTCAGAAAGAAATCATTTCTCAACGGTTTGTGAGGAAGGCAAATTGCAAGGTCATGGATTGGGATCAGCCTGCAGCAGGATTAGCGACGAGAACCCTGAGCGATGCAATTCTCCAGAGGGTAACAAGCAAGTGTCTTTGAAAAAGGGGTATGCCAAGCAAATGCTACACCTTAAAACTGTTATGAATAAAATCAACACCAATAAAATCAGTATTACCGTTACATTTTGTCCTTCGTAGATTCTGGTTTGACAAGGGTCTTAAAAGAAGCTGACTGACCTGGCAAATCCATTTGTCGTGCATTACAATGAGGAATGGCAATGAAGTAGCAGATGAACTGAAACAAATGTGTTTTGACCTTCATACATCAGGCAGTGGGCCATCAAGATTACAAAATAGCAGGAAATGGCAGGGATTAGTTTACCTACTCGCGTCAATGGCCACTGCAAACCTTCTTGTGGGTTGGTATTTTGGTGCCAGTATGATCATTTGAACCCAGCAGCAATCTGACGTGTAAATTCCTCATGGCAACATACAGGGCATTAATGGCACATCCAAATGAAAGCTAAAATAAGCCAGATGTTTGTTCATACCTGAGACGTGTACATCACGACTTAAAAAGAAAGCTTTACCTTTAATTCTGTAAGCAGTCTCCGGAGAAAAAGCATTACGGTGATGTAAAATAACTGTCACGTTGTAAATCACACTTTTATATAAAAGTTATTGCTGCTTTTCAAAATAATTAAATGGAGAAAGCTTTTTTTTCCCCCTCATTTCTCTTTTCCCTATATGAATCTGCGTAAGCCTCAGTCTGTGTACCAAGCAGTAAGCATAAAATTAGCTTATAAAAAAAAAATAAATTGAAAAATTATTAGGGCAATAATTCATAAATGGAAGAGCAGTAAACATGCCTCATCAGGGATGCATTAGGGAAGACACTTTCAGAGACAGAAAGAATTCCAGAGGCTGCAGCAAGAAAATAACTGGGATTAGTTATGTTGATGTGAAGAAGTATGTGCCCCCTCCTGATACCCTTGATTTTTATGCATTTTGTCACAAGGAATGCCTTCACATCTTTAGACAGAATATAATATTAGATAATGGGAAGCTGAGTGAATGTATAATATCATTTCTCAATGGCTACTTAAGTATTATCTCTCTATATATAAAAAAAATCCTGGAATGGAAAAGCAAAGCGACGATACGTGATCTTCTCGGAAGTTCTTGAAAGACATTTTAAAGACCCGCAAGACAAAAAAGACTGGCCATGGAGCATCTCTCGGGGACTGTAAACATGAGACTTGATGCCAAGAGATTGTCCCAGGGCAGTCTCACGTGGATGTGGAACATAAGATTCTTGCAAAACAAATAAGAGCATGGACAGCCAGCAAAACATTCTGTCATGTAAAATCACGTGGCACACACAGATCCAGTGCTGTCAGCAAGAAGAAAGCAGTGCGGAGAAAAGAGACCCAAGGCGCGATACGTATACAGAGAAAGGTACAGAATATGAAAGCAGTAACAGTCAAAAGTATTGTAGCGTCCCAGCCAAGCTGAAGCCTTTTTTGTTTTAAGTGACTGTTAGGTCCGATCGAGGGAGGGCGGAGTACAGCACTGAAGACTGATAGTTGGGTGCTGATTGATGCGGTAAGGGGGACGCGAGACCCGTGGGAGGAGGGGTTGGAGAGGGTGCTAGAAAGTCGTGTTTGGGGTTACGCAGTCGACGATTGTTAAAGTAGAACTTTTGTAACACTTTATTACGTCAGTCGCTACAGTATCAAAAAAAAAGACAGCACAGATCGCACTGACAAAAAACAAAAGGAAATTAGTTTAAGTTAGAGAATTTCGAAAATGGGGTTCAACTTACATGCATTTATTGGTTACTTTGCAATAAAAAATTATTAACTGCTGATGATGATGAAGATCGTTTTGTTTGTGCTGAAATTCCAAACAGAGAAACCATTAAACACAAGTCTCACAGACCTCATTTAAAAGATTCAGCATATTGGGACATGAAAGATTCCAAATATTGTTTTTACAGAAATAAAAGTGAAACTAATGAAATAGCAACAATTCAAAGAAAAAAAAAATCTTACAAGTGTATATCCGGAAAACCAAACACAGGGGTTGGCGAGCGAAGCGAGCAGGGGGCAAAGACCCTAGTTAATTAGTAAAATTATCCAATATCTATATTGCCCATGTGAAAAGGTAATTGCTGCCTTGGTCTGCATCCCCCTCTACAATGTTTTCCTTTAAAAATGGCATTTTTAAACTAAAACAATTTCCATCCATGCTAGCATTTTCACAGCATTTGCAAAAGTATCTCCATGCACACTTAAAACAACCGAAAATGCAAATGACGTAGACCAGTGTTTCCCAGCCTCGGTCCTGGGGGCACAATGTGGCTGCAGGTTTTTCTTCCAACCAGCTTCTGTTTTTAATTGGACTCCTGGGCTAATTAAGTGATGTGTTATTTCCTAAGTTCTGTGTTTTGGGAACAATATAGAAATTAGAAAACTGAGTTTGGTAAAAAAAAAAAAAAAAAAATATATATATATATATATATATATATATATTTATATTATATATATTACATATTTTTGTTCTTTTTAACAATATTTTCATCTTTGATTCTGCTTTTCTATGTGCTCTAATTGTTTAATTAATCCATCATTTACTAATTAGTGGGTCTGATGCTAAAGTACTTGCGTCTTTTTGATTATTCAGTGTTGTTTGCCAGCGTGTCTGCTTGGCTCATTTTTAATTGTCATTAATAAGATACCACGAAAGGGAAAAACTGCACAGAGAAAAGGCAAAATAGAATGAAATCAACAAAAGAGAGTTAAGCATTTAAATCTCTAGCAAAAGCAGAAGTATTTCTATATGTCTTATAAATGTAAAAATCACGCTGCTGTGCTTTTCTGAATGTAGAATAAAATAAAAATAATACCAGCTAATTAAAGGAATTCAGTACAATCGGGTGTTGTCACCGATTAGGAATCTGGTTGGAACAAAAACCTGCAGCCACAGGGGGTCCCCAGGACTGAGGTTGGGAAACACTGACGTAGACGTTCATCTACACGGGCCATGTGCACATCTGCAGAAAAGTCCTTGAAGGGCTGGTAACATCACAGGATTTGTAAGAAAACTGCAGCAACCAGTAAATGATTTGCCTTTTGTGCATGTATGCAGCATTGAGACTGTACAAAAAGCAGTTTAGATGCATGAGGTAAGCCATAGAATGTAACTTTTCTTTGTCCATTAGGTGGGAATATGACTTTTATCAATGATAGATGACCAATTAGGAAATGAGACGTAATGAGCACAAACAAATCAGAGTGTGATTCGAGTCTGCATTTTCTGTTGTCCTTATTGCAACGATGATGAGCTGGCGTTTTCAGTAACTAAACTGCTCTGCAGAGCACTTTCAAAAGTCTTAATTTTCAGGGGTTAAAATTTCTGGGGTAGTTTTCACAAAAGGAGAAAACGATCTAATGTGTGTTTTTAAATGTAGCGTGGACATAGCCTGAGTTACTCACTCCAACAACTGATCAAAGTTTACTGGTAATTAGGCTAGCTCTGTTGAATCTAAAGCTCACTGCTTCTTGACCATCACCATGAGAGTGAAGTCATCACCACAAGGCTTCTAGAAGAAGGCAATGTTAGAAATGTCTGAAGAGATGTTGAAAGAAGTTGTTGAAAATTCCCAGTCAGGAAAATTTGTCAAAGCCATTTCTAAGGCTCTGGGACTGCAGTGCACCATCATCACTAAATGAAGAACTTTTAAAACATTTTAGAATCTCCCCTGGAATGGTCATCCTGCCAAAAAGATCCCAAGGGCACAGTGACAACTTATTCCAGAAGTCACAGAGGATTCCAGAAGAACATCCAAAGAACTTCAGGCCTCTCCAGACTCTGCTGAAGTTAGCATTCATGACTCCAAGAGAAAGAAGTGACTGAGAGAAAAGGGGAATCATAGGAGAGTGGTAAAGGGGAGACCTCTGCTATTCAAGAGAAACATTAGGATGATCCCCAATTCTTTTGGACTAATGACACACAAGTCAAAAGTAGAACTCTTTGTACAACGCTGACCCTATTATGTCTCGTGTTGAACAGTAAGAACATGAGACCTCCAGTAAAATGTGGAGGAGCTGGTGAGATAGGGTGGTGTTGCTTTGAAGACTTGACATTATTGAAGGAACCATAAAGTGTGAATTTGACCAAAATAATCTTGAGGAGAAGCTAAAGCATCATTGGTTTATGAAGTAGGACAAAGAGCCAAAATACAAAAGCAAGTTTAGAACTGAATGGCACAGATTCTTTGTAGTGGCCCGTCAAAGCCCTGACTTGAACCCAGTAGAGATGCTGAAGCGAACAGTTCACACTTGGAAACCTACCAATGAATTTGAGCTAAAGCAAAGAAGAGTGGGCTTCAGTTCCTCAACACAGATGTAAAGACTGATATAAAATTATAACAAGTGTGCTATTAAAAGTTTGCAACCAATTATTGCAACTATGGGGACAATTGATTTTTCACATGGGCAGTAGAGATGTTGGATAACTTTGTTCCTTGGATGAAGCAAATCCTGATTTAAAAACTGTATTGTGTGTTCACTCAGGTTTCCTTCCTCTAATACTGCATTTTGTTTAAAGGGCTAAGGCCATTCACTGCGTAAATATGCAACAACAGAGGCTAGTAGGAAGGGGCAAACACTTTTTTTCACAACCCTGTACACCCTGTGGCCACCTTCATACCAAGAGCCTGTTTGGAAAAAACCTTTTGTTGAGAGCAACTGACATCCTGGACTTTGAAGAATGGCATTGGCACATAGCTCTCAATCCAAGTACTTGCCATTGAAAGAACCATGAGAGAGGGGAAAAAAGCAGTTGTCTAATGTAAAATAAACTGACAGGCAGCACTAACTTGAACTTCTGCCAGTTTATTATATTCATTGTTCCACAAGGCCTCTGTATTTCAGAGCCAGGCAATCAGATTTCTTCATACGGCTCTGTTGTATATCCTGCGTCTCGTGGGCATGTTGTAATGCTAATCAGTTTTTCATGTTTTCTTTCAAGTTGCTTGGGTCCTACTTCAGTTTGCTTTTATTTTCTGTTCTTGTTTATTTTTGAAGTGTCGTGCAGTGCTGCCAACTGAGAAACGTACTACTATGTATACTTTAAAAATATTTTCCTTAATGGCAGTCATTTTTTCAGTTTTATCATCATTACTAATGGTGGCACTTGGTCTCTGGTCCTTGAAAAAGAGCGGTTCAAGTACCTCTCATGAAACACAGCACTCCAGGTCACTCCACTGAGGATGCTGCAGCTCTTTTCCTGAAATACGTACCTCTTGCTCAATGGTACCTTGTTTTCTAATCCTCAGTGTCGTGCAGGCCATGCTGCTGCTCACTGTGCAAAGGGGCCAGATCTCAATATAGTGGTGAAGGACGACCCCACCTCCAGTTCTTTCATCTTGTAAGACTTTAGGTTGTGCTCAGAGTGTATAACTGGTGATTACAATTGAAATGATCAGTCGGCCAGTGTAATGTGCTTCACCGTCAGCAGACCTCACCGCAGTCCTTTTCAAGGCAGTGGCTCCACGTGCCCATGCCACTGTGCTTTACCTATTAGTCGCGGCTGGATCACCACCTGCCCTGAGAATGCAAATCCCAATTCCACTGGCTACGCGTCCAATTCGTGGGGAAACTTACAAGTGCATGTCAATAAATTGGAATATCATTGAAAAGTTAATTCATTTCAGCAGTTCAATTCAAAAAGTGAAACTCATATAGATTCATTTCAGACAGAATGATATATTTCAAGCATTTATTTCTTTTCATTTTGCTGATTATAGCCTACAGGTAATGAAAATTCAAAATTCAGTATCAGAGAAAATTAGAATATTACATAAGACCAATAAAAAATGATTTTTAATACAGAAATGTCGGCCTACTGAGAAGTCTGTCCATGTACGCACTCAGTCCTTGGTCGGGGCTCCTTTTGCATGTACTGCATCAATGCATGGAGCCAATCAGCCTGTGGCACTGCTGAGGTGTTCTGCAAGCCCAGGATGCTTTGATCGCGGCCTTCAGCTTATCTGCATTGTTGGGTCTGCTGTCTCTCATCTTCCTCTTGACAATACTCCATAGATTCTCTATGGAGTGTAGGTCAGGCGAGTTTGCTGGCCAGTCAAGCACAGTGATACATACCAAGGTCATTAAACCAGGTATTGGTACTTTTTGGCAGCGTGTCAGCAGAGGGAAGCATGACGTGCCCTAAAATGTCCTGGTAGATGTCTGGCTGCGCTGACTTTGAACTTAATAAAACACAGTGGACCAACACCAGCAGATGACATGGCTTCCCAAATCATCACTGACTATGGAAACTTCACACTGCACCTCAAACAACTTGGATTCTGTGCCTCTCCACTCTTCCTCCAGACTCTTGATTTCCAAATGAAATGAAAAATTGACTTCCATCTGAAAAGAGGACTTTGGACCACTGAGCTGTGAATAGTCCAGTCTGTTTTCACCTTAGCCCAGGTAAGACGCTTCTGACGTTGTCTTTGGTTCAGGAATGACTTGACACAAGGAATGCTGTGACAGTTGTGGCCCATGCCCTGCATACGTCTGTGTGGGTGTGTGGTGGCTCTTGAAGCACTGACTCCAGCTGCCGTCCACTCCTTAGGAATCTCCCCAAATTTCTTGAATAGGCTGTGCTTCACAATCCTCTCAAGGCTGCGGTTCTACCTTTTTCTGCCACATTTTTTTCCTTCCACTCAACTTTTCATTAATATTCTTGGATACAGCACTCTGAGAACAGCCAAGCTTCTTTAGCAATGACCTTTTGTGGCTGTCTTCTGGACAACTGTCAGGTCAGCAGTCTTCCCCATGATTGTGTGGCCTACTGGACCAGACTGAGAGACCATTTCAAGGCTCAGGGCCCCTTTGCAGGTGTTTTGGGTTAATTAGCTGACTGGAGTGGGACACCATGAGGCTACAATATTGAACTTTTTCACAATATTCTAATTTTCTGAGATACTGAATGTTGGGTTTTCGTTAGCTATAAGCCATAATCAGCAAAATGGAAAGAAATAAGCCCTTGAAATATATCACTCTGTGTGTAATGAATCTATATAATATAGGAGTTTCACTTTTTGAATTGAATTTCTGAAATAAATTAACTTTTCGATGATACTCTACAGTAGTTTATTGAAATGCACCTGTATGTGTATCACAGCATAAGCTCTTGATTGAGACCAGCATTAAAGTTTGTGGCCCGGTTGTTTGAGAGTTTTTGCATTACAGACTGGGCACCGTTGGCTTGTGATATGCAGTAGATATGGAGGTAGAAATTAATATAAACTACAGAACCCTTAACAAACAGAAGATTAAAAGAACTGGTGCTCCTCCTGATGTCCGTGCCCAAGCTGTTCGGTTTCAGGTAGATTTTTTTTTTTATCTTGGCTCAATTAGATTCTTTCTTTATTTAACCTTATTGTTGTCTCTAGAATATTATTTTGTGGTGTTAATTTTTAATTTTGTTCTTTCTGTGTTTTTTTTCTGTTTAATATCATAGTGTTTATTATTTTGTTGTTTTGTATTATGATACTATTATCTCTATTATTATTTTTTTATTTTTTTTTTTTGCTGCCCTTTCCCCTTTATGTTGAGCCTAAAGGGGCAGGGCCACCTAGTTACTCAGCTCCCAGAAGTATAAATGGAGAAGCTGCCTTTGATTCGCGTTTTTGTGTTTTTTGTACTTCTTATCTTATATTTTGGCTTTGTTTGCTCTTAGGTTTGTCTTTTCACAGAACTGTTTTTGCTCTTACGTATTGCTTGTCTTGTTTGTTGTAATCAATTTTCATTCTTTTAAGAAATAATCAAGTATAAAGAAACTTTTCCTGTGTTGTTGCAGGACAACAGGTTTGTGATTTCCCTCTCCTCCTTTCTGGACATTTTAGAAACATAACATTTTAAATAGCATATAAGCCCTATTTTCCGACCTATGCATGCCCAAAGCCTGCCCTTTGAGTATGGAGTTAGGCTGCCTGGGATAGGGCTAATCCAGTGGATATAGGGCAGCTCTGGCTTTTATATAGAGATTTTTTTTAGGTTTATACCCATATTTCAGATTTGTTGTGGCAGGTCTCAAAACACTGGCTTCCCTGTGACATCTCGGGTGTCATGCTATTCAGATGCTGGAAATGTGGACATATAAACAAAGCTGCTGGCTTAAAACTGTGTTTGGGTTTACTGGATAAGAAAATAATCTAAAGCCAGTGTTTACACGACAGTAGAGCCAAAGTAATGCAGTTTAACCAGAGCTGCTGAGGGCCTCTTTAGCTGCCCTGTTCCTTTTCCTTTTTTTAACTCTCGCTGGCGACGTGACATGATGCTGCCATAATAATGTTGTATACCCCCATTGTGGTACTGGGGAGACAGGATGAAAGTGTGAAGTCTGTTGTGTTAACAGTAATGGACTCTGCGAGTGTGTGCCCTTTCTTGTAGCGCTGCACTTTTTCATTCAGTTCTGTTCATTCATTCACTCACCTTTTATTTTGTGTAGCACCTTTATCAACCAGCCATGTCACATTGTGTGTAAGACAGCAAATTAAAAAGCCACACCGTGCAACACAAGATAACAAGGAGGATGACAGTGTAATTGAAATTGAACATAAATCACAGGGTTAAGTCATTCCTTTAGACATTGAAGTCCAATATCAGACAACTTTATGTGCCTGTGTTTTTCAGCTGCTATTTGATTTGAAATTATTGATCAGTCCAGCCATTTACATTCCCATGAGCCTGACAGAATAGATGTTTATACTCCATGCCATTGTTTCCAAATGGAAATGGTGGACCTGAGGTTTTAATAATTACTCATTTTTGTGTTTGTGGTTTGTTTTGTTTTTTTACATAGAAAATGTATCCATCAATATAAAATGTATTTTAGGGCCATCAAGGCAAGAATGAAGGTTATGTTGAGACTACAGTAAGGGAGTTGCACTTGAAGTTTCAAGGCTTCAGTTTTAATTTTCCCATTGCTGAACCTCTGGAGAAGGCTGTGTTTTAACAGCATCACGTAGATCTAGAAGATCTTTTAGTTAGAGTCCTACAGAAATGTAAGAGGAAGCATGTACTGACCCTGAAGGTCTGGAAAGTAAATAAGGAGAGCGTGAGAAATAAACTTGATACAAAAGCAAATGAAGTTTCAGAACTCGGGTGCGAGTGGGGAGCATTGAAGAACGTCTGGTTGAAAACAACAGAAGAAGACTGCAGTTGGACAGTGAGACCACCAAGACGCAGGGAGAACATGGCGTTAGAATATTGAGGCAAAGGCCTCTGAGGAGAGGAGGACATGCAATAAGGAATGGTAATAAACAAATGAGGAGGTTAAAAGGGCAACTTATAAGGAAGCAAATCGAAAACATCTGAGTTAACGTCAGCCGACCTAATTCATGGTGTTCAAAAGAAATATACTGATTAACTTCATGAAGTAGAAGTACTTTGTAAGCAAGAATAGCTGCATCAGATATTTCAAATATTAAAATGCATGCTTCAATTTAAATGCTTAAAGTCTAACTATTCTTGATTGTAATAGAAATTGATCGTTTGTCTCCCTCCGATGGAGGTCTGTAGAGGGCCACATCCCTCGTAAACGTCCTATTGGTAATCACTGACCTTGAAATACTCTAAAAATATACCACACATGCTTATGCTTGAATTTTGTCATTTTTAACCTTCTAGGAGTGACTCTTAGAGGGCTAAGACCACCATTAATGACTTAAATATCAAAAATATGCTCTTATGCATGAAGAGCCACCTCAAAATAGCATAAAACAATACTCTGCATTCCTGTATTTGGAATACCTATTTATTTGTGAAGTTTTTTGAAAAGGAATACCTTTGACCCCTTGTATTCTATTAGGGGGCAAACTCTTGGGTCCGGTTGATGTGGCTTGCACAACTTCTAATCCTTATTTTAATTTTTGCTGAAGACACCTGTTTGTTTACCCTTTATCAGAATGGTATCATTTTGTACACAAAATAAGGTCCAAAATTGGACAAAGAAAACTTTTTTGGGGTCTAAATTTTTTTTTGTGGGTCTAAATAGCCAAAATTATGAGGGAACCCAAACAACTCAACTTCTTGCATAAGTAGACATCGGGGAGATTTAAATGGTATATCTAATGTGGGGGATTTTCTTGTACCGGTGAGTCAGGAGATGCCAGACCAATACAAATAAACTGACATGATTTCCAAGCGTTCAGAAGTAATTCTTATGAAAACAACACTTGCAGGCTGGTTGGGAGGGCACAAAAAGTTCAGAAACAAGACTTTGCAAGCGAGAAGGAGGAAGGAAAGAGCAATGTGTTCAGGGTCACAAAGAAATGCAGGATGCAGTAGATGTTAGTCATCTGAAATATACTGAAGGAGACATTGCCACTAATAATAAAGGGGAGAGTGAGGAAAATTGTGTCCAGTGGTATGTGTTGCTGCCACACGTGGATGACTGCAAAAAAACAGAGTGGAAGTTGAGACAAAGTAAAGAGTCAAAGAGCACAGCAAGGGTCAAAAAAAGAGAGACGTCATAGTCAAATTGTCAACTGAAAGTCGGAGTCAAAAGGCAGCGCTAAGATTCTGTCATGGCTTCGTAGCCTCTGCTGTCACAATGCACTTCCATCCTGTCTTCAGCAGTACAATCTCATTCCATCCTCGCACACTGAGCATTCAAAAGCATCAGCCTTTGCTAACGTGATGTAGTTTCTTTCCAGTTGTCTTTACCGAACCTTCAGTAGGCATTGCTTGTAAGTAGTACGACGACATTGTTTTCATTAATGTTTGAACCTTCTTACAATGCGTATATTTATGCCTTTGCGTATTTGTTCTTATCTTGTGTTAAAGTAGCACAGCCAAATCAAAACTCAAGTTAGGTGGTTCTACATCAGGGGTCTCCAGCTCCAGTCCTGGAGAGCTACTGTGGCTGCACGATTTCATTCTAACTCTTTCCTTAATTAGTGACCAGTTTTTGCTGCTAATTAACTATTTCCCTTTATTTTAATTGACTTTTCTTGAGACTCTGACAGCTGAATTGATTCTTTTTTACTTAAAACGGCACCTAAACATAAATTTGATGTGAAGTGAGCCAACAGTTGACTAAGTTGGGGACTCAAACTCCAACCAACTTCACTTCACTCAGTTTCTTAATTTGAAGCCAATTCTCGTTGCTAATTTAAACCCATTGTTTAACTCCTTGGCGCTCATTCTGCCATGGCAGACATTTCCAAAACTGTTGATTTTCTTTTTTAAGAGTGCTGGCTGTCAAAATGTTTTGTGGACCTGAGCAGATCAACACTACTGAGGCCTTCACCTTCCTTTATTTTCAGTTATCGTGTGATGGACGCAGGTTGTTGTTTATGTGTTGGTTCATTTTGTGTCTTAATATTGTTTGTTTGCTAATTAAGGAAAAAAGGAATAATTAAGGGGCCTGAGTCTTAAGTTGTGCTTCAATTAAAATTAAGGCAAAGAGTTAATTAGCAGCAAAATCTGGTCACTAATTAAGAAAAAGTGAAATGAAAACTTGCAGCCACCGTAGCTGCTCTCCGGGACTGGAGTTGGAGACCCCTGTTCTATGTGATGCAGCTAGTTAAAGAAGTAGATGTGTGACTGATTCCTCTTTATTCATTTTAATTCATCTACATTGGCTGTGCTTCTTTAGTAGTATTACTTCAGGCTCATTTGATGATATGTATGTTTTCACAGTGATTTTAATATGGTGCAAGACATTCAAGTAAAGTTTGTTCATTTTGCTTCAGAGCTTGACTCTTCATTTGTCATCTTATTTAGCCAACTGTCAAGCTTTACAAGCTATACAATAGCAGGGCCCGAACAGATTCAAATAATAAAAAGTCAGACTTTCACAATAAGTAATTGAGCAGGACTGGTCCAATTTCAGATACCGTTGACTGTTTTGGGGTAAACTTTAATCGGATCTGCTGATGATGTCACAGGCAGCACAGCCCCAGTGTATCATGGGAAAATTCCCCATGGAAATGGACAACACAAAAGACGGCAATTCCAAAACAAAATGAGTTTGGGAAAGACAGTAAAAACTGTATCAGCTTCTTAAAGAAAGCTTCAAATACAATTCTGAGTGCAGGATTAGATTATGTGGGTGAGTTTAAACCCCCAAAACAACACCACGGTGATTTTTTTGTAGCTTCAGGGAAAGATGAGAAAAATGAAAAAGAAATCAGATCATAGGAGTTTAATGCTGGGACTATGACTATGGGACTTTGGTCCACTTTCGGTGCCACCTCAAAGCTACCACAGAAACACATTAATTATGAGCCAGATAATGTTAATTGTATACTTAGCTTATAATGAAAAAACATTCAGCATCCAAATCCACAGTCCGTGTCTGTTAGGAGACCCAAGCGTAAAGTCGACAGGTGAAGGCAGCAGATAGCTGATGTGCTCTTGGTGGCCTGGCCACGGTCTTCTGCCTGTGCTGTCAGAGCCTGCAGAGGTTTGGAGGGTGGAAGGTTATGGAAGGGCCGCAATTCAGAGGTCCCAGGGTTGAGCACATCAGCAGCTGCGGTTCTTCAGTGTGTCTTGTGTCTTTTTTTTGGGGGTGGTAAAGCTTTTTATGACTTTGAGATTTTTTAGAACATGTCAGTTTTATAATAATGGATAACTGTGTTCTTTAAACATGTCTGTTAATGACAAATAAACTTTAATGTGTCTTAGGTAAAGATGTTTGGAGGTAAGGTAGTTATGATGATAAATTATGGCACCCTATAAAACAGCCGAGTAAGTGGAATGTTGAGTTAAGAAAAGATTTTGATGTGCAGGTGATAGCAGAAGAAGACTAAGGTGCTTTTGGTGTAATGGGCATGTGTAGCACAGGTTGTGGATGACTGGGTGAAGAGATGAAGGAGGCATACTGTAGGTGGAGGTGGTGATGGAGTCACAGAGAGTGGAGGAAAACGGCTTGAGGGACACCAGCTAACCTGGTTAAACCCACAAAATGTCTGTTAACCTGGTGATGATGATCTTACTGTGCTCTCTAGAGATCAAATTGTATATACAGTATGGTATGTATCTTGTACTGCAATATATGTGTAAATGGTTTAAATCTGATATATAATTACAAAGTGTGAATTTCCCCTTGGGATTAGTAAAGTATCTATCTAATCTATCTATCTAATCTATCTAAAGCGCAAAGGCAAGGAGTTACAGTGACATTACATTTCAGTTCCGGTCCCAGAAGTATTACTTAAGCTTTAGTCATCAAGTGACACCACAAAAGAAGTGAAAAAGGCCCGAAATTACAAGAAACTTCACCTCAAGTGCTGCTGGAGTTGGTGTCAGGGTCACAGTTGAGATCATGCAGCCTCGGAGCCAAAAAGGTGCCAAATCTGCCCAGCATTAACCCTTAATCTCTAGCAGCCATGTGCTTTTCTTGGGTCAAAATGTCAACATTGGGCTTCCATTCAAGCTGGCAGGTACTGCATATCATTTTGTAAGTTAATAATAATAATAATGCATTTTATTTATAGGGCACTTTCCATTAGCAGAAAATCTCAAAGTGCTACATAAAATGTTTAAACAAAGGCAACACAAAATAAAAACAGAGATAAAACAACAATAATTATAGCATTCTTGTTAAGAAGCTTTCCTAAATAGAAAAGTCTTCAGCTGTTTTTCAAAACGGCCCACAGTCTGCTGTGTTCTTATGCCCTATGGTAGGGCATTCCAGTTACTGAAAACATTGTCCCTTTAGTAGAGTGAAGGTGAAGAACAGCTCCACACTGGAGAGAAAAGTGCCAGGGATGGGGAAAATGAACTGTGCAACTGGGCCGGAAACACTGAAACTGAAAATTACAAAAGCCCGTAGTGGTGGAATCAGGCCTGACAATTAAAATGGCCTGAGCAGTAGGATTTTTTTTGAGAACTGTGTAAACCAAATTATCAGATCTTATTCTGAAATGGAATCCATTACACCTCTGCTAGAGCAGGCCTTAGGTGTGGCATGAAGCTGATTTGTGATTAGATCGACATTCTTCTTTACAAATGTCACACTGTGATTATTTACTGGTACTCCTGGGATGGGGTCTTGTATCAAAGTGCTTGGGGAGATTCAATCAAGACATTGTAAATCATTAGCAATAAAACTGCTTAAAATGGGTCAGTAGTTTATAGACGATTATGTCTCCAGGGACCAAAGCGTTCGGCATCTGAAAGCTCCAACGTCTACAGGCAAGTGATGTGTCAAACACAGATGATACTTAATTAGCAGTGCGACATGTAAGCCACAGGTCTGAGGCAAGTAGTGCATGAATCACACTGTCCTTGAAAGCATACGGCTGCCATTTCAGTCTCGTCACAGACTCCCTGTGTGACGATAAGAAAGACGATTCCATTGCCGTGCTCATATTTTACAAACGTGATTTGTAATACTTAAATAAGTGCACGTAAAATAAAGTCACGTTTCTTTGAGCTTCAGTGGGTGCTAACCTCAGGACTGAAATTCCAAACCCAGTATCTCATTTGTCCTCTGTTATCTAAAGTGTGATCCCAGGCTTGTCTTACATGGTCCTGAAGCAGTGATAAAATGGACTTGCCTTAGTCTAATTAAATTAATTGTATGTGTTCCAATTTTACACATCACTGTATAACCGTTATGATCTTTTACATTCAGTTTACTTAGTGTATTATATAAAAATAACAACCAGCCTTTATTAGTTTTAGCCATCATATATTTTAACATATTAAGAACTTTATTATATGAAGAATGTGTGGATGTAGGGAATAAACCTGAGGTAGGAGCGCCATCTGTTGGTTAAAATTAGAATTGCCTCTATTAAAGATTTTTTTTTTTTTTTTTCCAAGAGAACACATATGGTGGAAAGCAAAATACTGGGAGGATGAGGTAATACGGGTTATTTTTGTTATATGTTCATAAAATTTGTATTCTAGATGTAAAGATTAATATGAGACTACATTGATTTCTGGGCATAGTTTTCACTTGAATATAAGAAATATTGGAAAAAATGACATATGTTGTATTGCTTCAGAGTGTAGCTTCCATTATTCAGGTCAGGGTGAGGGTAGGGGATAATAGCCTGAAGGCCAAATCCAAAAATGCGTGGGTACACTTACTCTACCTATGAAATTTTTATTTTAAAGAAACCATCCACTCTACTAATTTTAGTTCCAGTACCTTTTATTTCTGTCCTACCATATCCTAATCTTTAAACTCAAACATATCTAAAATTTTACAATGTATTTATAAATTTGATACCAAGTAGGGCCCTTTCCAAAGAAAATTGTTCCCTACCGATCAAATTCCAATACTTCAAACTGTACTTACTTTAGATATTAATTTTCTTTAATTAATAGATGTTCAGAGTACACCAACAGCAGATCACAAGAACTATATTCCAAGTAATAAGACCACACTCATAATTCCAATTCTAAAAAAAAATAATTTTTTGAAAACTAGGGATCAGGTTCTTTTTTTTTTTTTTTTAAATAAAAATAATCCTGTCCCATCCTGTACTATCCCTGATAGCCAAATATTAGGACTCCTAAACAATAAACCAAAAAACATATAACATGAAACACAATATTAACATCAGGCACCTAAGGGAGTAATAAATGTATTTTTAACCTCAGGGCCCTGTTTTAGAGAGGTTAAGATTAGTGCCATAATTGACGCTCCCTCACCATGCAGGTGACTGGGTCACTATCAGGTCACTTGTTAGCATCAGTGTCTCGCAGCCATATAGCAGAACAAGAAGCACCAGGACTCTAAAGACTTAGACCTTTGTCCTTTTGCAGAAATATCGGGAGCGCACCTAACCCTTTCCAACTACCTCATGACCCTCCAGTGCTCTCTCAATCCATCTACTGACTTCACTGGAAGAGTCACCACAGACATGGATGTCACTGCCGAGGTAAGTAAACCTCTCGATGAGGTCGACACTCTCCACAGACAGACACACTGCTGATGGCCGTGACCAAGAGGTCATTAAAGACCTGGATGTTGGTTTTTATCAGGACCCTCGTAAGCCCAGACACTCAGACTCCTCACTCAGTCTCTCGAGAGCCCTGATCAGATCTTCCGTTGACTCTGTGAAGATCACAGCAACGTCGGCAAATTCAAGATCAGTGAATCTCTCTTCACCAACAGATGCCCCACAGCCGCTGGACCTGATGCTCTTGCCCAGCACCCAGTCCAAATAGGAGCAGAACACACC
The DNA here is from genome assembly GCA_026402145.1 of Polypterus bichir lapradei. NCBI lineage: Eukaryota > Metazoa > Chordata > Cladistia > Polypteriformes > Polypteridae > Polypterus > Polypterus bichir. The sequence goes on along the minus strand of JANRMT010062841.1, from coordinate 2,043,608 downwards.
GCTGATGAAACCCAGAATCAACTGGGAAAACACAGAGGGTCTGCCTAGACTCTGCACAGCACTCACGGTACCAGTTTACAGGCCAGCCATGATACCCAGCAACTTAGGGGAGATCCTGCAAAGTCTTAGGATGGTCCCCACAGGGCAGCTTGATCAACCGAGTCGAACACTTTACAAAAATCGACAAAGGCTGCGGAAAAACTCTGATAATATTCACGTTTGCGCTCCATAAGAACTCTTAGTGCCAGGATGTGATTGATGGTAGACTTCTTAGGCATAAAACCAGATTGCTCACGTTTCTTGAGGTTGATCCTCCAATTAGCTGTGAACCACCCAGTCTCACTGGGATTGCACAAGTGGTGAACCAGCTGAGGGTAGGGAAGACTGCAGGTATCTGTGGTATACGGCGTGAGCTTCTCTAGGCTGGTGGTAAGGCTGTCGTCCTGGCATTGCAAGCAATCTTTATTCCATTTGGGAGATGGATGTCATCACAACTGACTGGAAAATGGGACTTGTCGCTCCATCTGAAAGGGAAGGGTGATCGCCTGGATTGTGGCTAGTAGTAATTAAGGCGTGTGCTCAGGACATAAAATTTCTTTTATTTCTCTCTCTAGATGCCAATAAATTAATGTTTTGGTATGTTTGGATTTTATTTGCCTTCAGGGCCATAAGACTGCTCTGTTAGTGGAAGCCATTTTTTCCTTATATATAACATATGAATATTTATGTCTGTCTGTGTGTACATACATACATAAAATCTGTACATGTGTATATATGCATTGGACAAAGATTCTGTGTGTATGTGCATATGTACAGTATGTATGTGTGTGTATATAGTCAGTCAGTCGGTCAGTTTCCAACCTGCTATATCCTAACACAGGGTCACGGGGGTCCGCTGGAGCCAATCCCAGCCTGCACAGGGTGCAAGGCAGGAACAAATCCCGGGCAGGGCGCCAGCCCACCGCAGGGCACACACACCAAGCACACACTAGGGACAATTTAGGATCACCAGTACACCTAACCTGCATGCCTTTGGACTGTGGGAGGAAACCCACGCAGACACGGGGAGAACAAGCAAACTCCATGCAGGGAGGACCCGGGGAGCGAACCGAGCGCCGACGTGTGTGTGTGTATATATGTGTATATACCTGTATGTATATGTATGTATGTATATATATATATATATATATAC